>JAJSOF020000003.1:181088471-181240439 GCA_025594305.2 Periplaneta americana | reverse complement strand
TGAACTTTCAAATTTTTCCCAAAAAAATAAAATCCAAACCCCGTTCTTTCCCTCTTTTGAAGTCATTTTCCCTAAAACCCCGTTTTGAAAAATTTTTCCCATCAATTAAAATGGAAAAAACCCAAAATTTAAACCCAAAAACAGACAAATACCTTCGTGATCAACTACGACTGGCAGTAAGTGACATAATTCCTGTTTTTGAAATTTTTGTAAAAACATTCTAAGAAAAAATTAAATTTTTGGGGTTGTATATTGTTCATTTTTATTATTTCTTTCTTCGTTACACGTATAAACTTTAGTTTGTGTTGCTGTATAAAATTATTTTTTAAGTGCTTGACTGGAAAATGGAGATCCTTTTAAAAAGTCAGACATTTTTACCCCCCTTGGGTGTCCGCCCCCCTCCATGGGTCCTATGCACGTTGCAGGTTATACATGGCTCGGCGCACGATTACTTTTTCCTTTCCCTGATCTACGACGGTGGGCTTATTTTTTGTCCACACGGTGGTTTCTGTCTATCTATTTCGCTACTTAAACAAAACAGAAAGTCAACCCCAAGACCCCATTCTTTTGAAAAAAAATTATTCAAAACACATTACAGTACGATGTTAATTCAGGTTTGTAAGTAATATTAAAATAAACCTTTTGGGAAATGAAATAAATGAAAAGAATGGTTTAAATAATTGTAAATAAGTGTAAAGTAAATGAAAATTTAAATTAGTATATCTGTAAAACAGTAAGCGATGGCGAAAAAAATTAAGTTTTTATAATAGTTTTAATTTTTGACTTTTCCTTTCTAGCTGTAAGCAAAGTAAAATACCATGGAATTTAATAAATAAAATAAATACACTTTAAGTTGACTTCGCCCCCCCACTTTCCCCCATCTCCATCTCAAATGTTCGGGAGGCATCCCTTTTTTCCCTAATTAATTTTGCGAGTTTTTTACTGAATCATTCTGTAATTTTCTGGGTCTTAATTTTTTTTGGGCCCTTTCCTCCGGAAACTTTTTTTTTGTTATGTGACGACCCCACATTCAGTATGTATATATTTATCTTTTTACTTCACAGGAAGATACAGATGAGAAAGCTGGGGTTAATAACTCCCAGATCCCCAGAAAATCCTGTGGAGATAAAAAAGGGAAATTCCCCAAAAAACACGGATATTCCGATTTCCCATTCACGACAATGGCAACTCCAGTTTTTTGGTATGATTATGACGACGGCATTCGGAAAGGGTTTACTTGGTTAGAAACCCTGATCTCACCCGGGATAAAAGCACTACTATCTTTTTAAAATTAATTATCATTTGCAGCAAAACCTTTTGAAAATTTTCCACCTTTTAACCGGGTTAAATTTTATGAAACCGGAAATTTTTTTAAAATTTTTGGGCCCTTATATCCCGGGAAAACTTTTTTTTTTATTTTTCAACTCCCTTTTTGATATACATAATTTGAAATGGTAATGGAAATTGCAGGAAAACGGCTGAACGGATTTTTTTAAATGACCCCTTTTTGAAGCTTAAAGGGTCGAAAAATTTTTCGGGAAAAAAAGTAGTTTTTTAGTAAATGTCAATTTTTTAACATAATTTTTTCCCATTTTCCAAAAAACCCTCTGTCGTCCCGTTTTTAGAACTTTGCAAAAATAGCTAATTGCATTCAAATAAACCCCAAAACACACCACAGTAAACAATATTACACGAAGGCCCCTGATCTGCAAGAATCTGACTATTTTGAGCTCAAATTAAATTGGTATTAAAAAAAACTTACTGAAAATAATTTATAGGTTGGATTCTGTGGTATTAATTTTCTGGGTACAGCTGTGTATTGGATATTAAAACTACAAAAATTTAGGTGGTTTGTGACATTATTACCATTAGAAATGAAATATTATTGTAGTTAATGTGATGTTACTATTTTTTTTTTAATTATACATATTAATGCTATATTGATGATATGAAAGTGAAACGTTTTGACAGCAAGGAGCCCCTTTTTTTTTTTAGACCAAAATTTTGTTGTAAGTCGTCTTGATAATAGTTGCCCAAAAAACAAGTAAATTGGTGTAGGCTGTTTTTTATTCATTTTTTATTATATCAGCCAAATGCACACTAACACTTCAACTGAACACAAATAAAAAAAGGATAACTCGGAAACTATTTTCAATGTAGAGAGTTTTCAGTTTTGGACCAGGATTTTTTAGTTAAAAAGGGGAGGGAAAATTGGGGGGGGGCACAGAAGAATGAGTGAAAGGGGCAGTCTGCTTGAAGCTGGTGTGGCAGGCATCTTGTTTACTGCTGCATCACAAATCATCCTGAGCTCCCCTCCAATTTTAAGGGTAAAAAAAATTCTATTAAAATTAATACATAATTTTTGTCCATAGACTGTAGGTTTTTTTAAAAATTTTATTAACTGGGAAGCTGGCTTTTGCTTCATTGACGCTACGCCACTGAATTAAAAATTGTGTCATATATGCTGCCCCCTAATTTTTGAGCCAGTTTAAATTTGGCTTTTTGGTTTTAAAAAATAGCTGGACAGCCCTTTTTTAATTTAGTAGAAACCCCCTTCAGTTGTCATGCTCCATTATTATTATTATTATTATTTTATTATTATTATTATTTTATTTTTTTAAAAAGTATCTACCGAACTATGTTATTTTTGGGGTCCTGACGTAAGATTTAGGTCGGTTTGAATTTGGGTGCTATTCATAGTTTCCCCGCCCGCACTACAAGGAAATGCTCCGGTTTCGACTGGTTACCGTACGGATTATATCATATCACTCCAACACTGGTTTATGAATCGAAAACGTTAGTTCGTGATCTCCACCAAGCCCCGCAAAGAATGTTTTGAATACTCCCAAAAACCCCGAACATACTAACCGATAACCCTAACTTGTTTGGGGAAAAAAGCGCTGCCTGTTTACCAAAACCTCTCCCAATAAAATATTCAAAAACAACTTAGTTTCATTGTTGGGTGGGTATTTCCCCATGTCCCGTGTAACCCCGCAGCGAATTTTTTTTTTCTTATAAAATTTGGGGGATGATCTTCAGGGTCAAATCATGAGCTGTAATAAAAAAAAGTGGGGTATATTCATTCTTTACCCCATTTTTCCAATCGTGGGCTTTGGTTTTGTTTGGTAACCAAGGAAAACAAAAAACCCCAACTTTTTCCCGTAAAAGCGATCGAAATGCGACCACGAGCAATTTGGGGTCGCAAGATAGCTGTGCTTTTTTCCTCCCCCAACCCCCCCCTATCATGGGTCAAATCCGTTCCATTTGTTTTTCTCTGACGGAGGGTATGTCCAATTTCTGAATACTTGACATCTAAAAAAAGTTTGTAGGAGGAGGACGATTTTTTTTGCAAATGGAAGAGAATTTAAGGGAAAAGGGATTTTTCCGTTTTACAGAAAAAGGGGGAAACATAAACGGCATTTCTACATTTACAAATGAAACATTAAAAAGGGTTTTGTTTTTTTATTTTATTATTATTATTATTATTATTATTATTATTATTCTTACATCGACCTTTTTTACGTGAGAATAATGGGGGATTTTTAAACCCCCCTGGCACACATTTTTTTGAACAGCAGGTGCTTATTAACTTCTCATGCAAAAAAATTTCGCGATATCTGCGGAAAATGGCTGTTTTCCAGCTCCGTAACCCAAAAAGCGGCAGTTCCCCCGGATGCCCCGCAAAAATCTCCCGATCATTTGATGGGGGACGGTCCCCCCTGCGCTCTTCTTTGGCCCATTTTGGCGACCGGAAAACCCACACCAGCGACGCACCATCTGCCTCATGATTTTCCCCATGGACCTGAACGGGACTGCCGATGAATTTAAATTGGCGCAAGGGTTTTTGCATTAAAGAACTTTACCCACCGACCAAAACCTCGCGGCGGGGGAAAAGGAATGATTTCCCCTTTTTTGGCCACTGCTGCCCGCTCCCAAAACCAGGCGGGACATCTGGCTGGCATATGATTGATACGTCATAGATCTGGTTACGCATTCCCTTGGGCCGGCAAAACCGTTTTACTTTAAAGGGAAAAATTTGGGGAAACTTACTTTCTGGATGCGCCTCGTTGGTAGAGCCCGATCGCAAACTCGTTCACTCCATGCGCGAGCTTCTTTCTAGTCTTAGGGTTGGGGTTCTGTGTGTCCCGGGTGACTGTTACTCATAGGGGCTCAGTTAAACCCCCCCCCAAAAAGACTATTGGGGGGATCCAGGGGGGCCCTTTTCAATGGGGAATACCCTGAACTAACCCAACAGATGGCCCCAGGGTTTTTGAGGATGCGCTTTGCTTGTGCATTTTTTTTTCGATATATAAAACATTGAGAACTTACTCCGGTGGTGTATTTTTACTTAAATACATTAAAAACAACTAAAAATGTCAAATTTTTTTTTGTGTTCCTATATGTAAAAAAAACGGGGAAAAAATTTTTGTCCCCATTCAGATCCCAAAATATTTTGAATATATGCTTTAAATTTTAAAAAATCCAAAAATTTAAAATTGCCTAAAAGTAACTAAGTTTCCCAGGGGCTTCCCGCGGGGTGTACATGGGGGGAAAAAACCGGGGTTTCCTGCCGCGTTGTCTTGGTGTTATTGGTGCGTTTCGCCCCGCTGGGGTTGGGCCATCTTCGGGGAAGTTTTGGGAAACATCCAAAAACTGCTCTGAAGAAAACCAACAACGGTCGGGCGTCTACCCCCAAACCATTTTAAACCCCTAAATATCCACACCCAACAAAAACTACTTCAAAAAAAGGGAATTTTTGGGCTCATTTTCCCCATTTTGGGAAAGGGAAAAAAGAAAATTCAGGGCATACGCAACCTCGACGGAAAACATTTTGCTTTGATTATTTTATTATTTTGGAGTCCCCGAAGTTTACGCCAGCATTTTACCCCTAAATCAATTTTATCCTCAAAATACTTTATCTTTTAAGAATTTTTGGGTTTTTGTTTTGTGTTTCTAAGCGCTTTTAATTAGTATCCTGACCCATTTTTGAATATATCCCCAAGTCAAATTCCCATGTATTAGACTGTGGTACCCACCTCAAGTTCTGGGGTTGCTAGGCATATCAGTGTTATTATCAGAGAGAATAAATTAAAAATGGACAAGAAGGAGAGATCTTGAAACAAAATAATTAGGAATGTTTATTGTTGTTGAAGATAAATTTCCCATTCCACGCTTTGTTTGTGAAACACAACAGATAAGAGCCCCAGGAAATAAAAGTTTTAATTTAAACAAATCCCCGATTCCTCATGTCTATCAAGAAAAGGCAATATATCTTTTGTGATTTCCCTGTTATCGGGCCCCAAACCCCAATCGATATCATTAAAGATATATGAAGATGGGGGTTTAAAAAAAAAGGGTTTGGTTTTCCCTATTAGAAATCAAAAGCTTTTTTGACACTAAAAAAAATAAGAACACCCAAAAACCTGTTGTTCTAAAAACGGGGAGGTGCGTGCCTTGGAAATTAAACTAGACTCGCTCGGTTCAGAAGTACAAGTACTAAGGGCCCAAATTCCAGAATGTTTTTTGGAAAAAAACAGTGAATAAAAATGTAAAGTTTTTCCCAAGAAAGGGGAGGGTGTGCCTGTAGGTAAAATTGGGTGTTTGTTTTTTGACTTTTCCTCTCTTTAAATATCCCCGCCCACGCCCTGTGTTGAAAGATCTTTTTTCACAGTATAAGTTTTGTACAGAATAACCCATACATTTGTTTTTTTAAAATTTGGGATGATCTTTTTGTTCTGCAATTCTCGGCCAACTACTAGCACTCAAGTGTTGATGAGTACCTAGTAACTTTTTTTTCAAACTAAGAAAAGGTTTTTTTGTCATTTTTAAAAAAAATATATATTTTTTTTTTTAAAATATTTCAAAACTTTTTCCCTTTAAAAATAAATATTTTTAAAATTTTTTAGAGCATAAAAATCCGCCCCCTAACCATATCATACTTTTCCTCCTTCATCCAAGAATGGATAGAATTTCTTACGTCCTTTTCCTTAAAAAGGGTTATTAGGTGAAGTATGGTTTCATTTTATGGTGGATTCAAACTCTTCATCTCTAACAATTCCAATGGAATCTTTCAGACATTAATGTAGATAAAGAAAGGTAGTAAATATGAGGCTAGCTTTGAAACTATGCCAGATAACTATACAGAAGCTGTTGAGTATTTAAGCAACAGGAAAGTCACTCCTTTGCAGAGAAGAAGCAAGAAGGAATCTTGTTGGTACAGCACCCATATCCCAAAATAATCGAATGGATTGTTGATCACCTTCGAACATGATGCGATGACACGTTTTAAGAAAACACTTTCTTATCCAAACAAATGGTTTTCCTGCCATTTGAGTTCCTTTAGAAAGTCGGTATGATTTAACTCTTTCTATTAGTTTTCCGTTCTTCTGTCTTCCACTTGATTTTGTCCACAGCTTTCTTTTCTCCTTTGTTATCCGATATAATTCGATTTAAATCCTGTCCAAATTCAACCTCTAAATTTTAACAATAATTAATAATAGATCCCTATTAGAAACAACAACAACCAAATTTCTTAGCTTAAAAATCGATAATGTGTTAAATTGGAAAAATCATATTAAAAAAATTACCCCAAACTAAATTCAACATTTTGCTATTAGGTCTATACAAAATATAGTAAATATCAATACTTGCAAAACAATATACATTGCATACTTCCACTCAGTAATGATTTTGGAATAATATTCTGAAATTCACAGATAGTAACAATATATTTCTATTACAAAAGAGTGATTAGAATAGTAGGTGCCAAATCTACGAAATCTTGCAGGACTATTTAAAAAAACTACAAATAATTTCCATGAGCTTGTCAGTATATCTTTTCATTAATAATCTTCCTCATGTGTAACTAATTCAACCAGTTCATAGCATAAATAGGCCTACACGCAAAAAAAAATGAGCTTTCATCTCCATCGGAAAGTCTGTCGTGCTATGAAAAAGGAGTGCGTTATTAGCAGTAAAAATTTTAGCAACCTCATATCGATATAACAAATGAAACTCAAAACATAAAATTATTTAAAGCCAAATTGAAGAAGTACTGATTTCTCCGCCTTCTATTCTGCAAAGTGAATTCATGACATTCAATAACCTTACTTGGCAAATTGATACTAAAACTATATGTTGTACTATAGTATAGAATAGTTGGCAGAGAAATTTAGACAGAAGATATAGTTCTTACCTCACCTCACTCCGTCAGCTAACCGGTCTTCTGTGGGGATGGTGGCAAAGACAGAAACCCTCCATGAAATTATTTGTATATGCAGTGGCGGTTCTTCTACTTTCATGTTGTCACTATCAGAGTCCAAACTTATTGAAACGATCCACCGCCTTGTCAATCGTTCCATCCCTTTCCCAATAAAATCCTCTTCCTTTTAACATGTTCACACGCATTTTTCCAATTCTCTGGCGTGATCTTGGAACACCAATAATTTATAGCTTCACTGGATTTGAAAGATAAACTGTGTTTAGCGACATCATTTTTCACTTGTGCCCAGATGAACTCATTGACACTAAAATTGCAGTGGTGTGAGTGGCAGTCACTAAGGTATGCCAGTGTAGTTCACTTTGAGCTGAAATTATCCAGTTCATGCCTTACCATTTAATTTTATTATTATGTCATGCAGTACGATTTTTGTCGCCTTTGGGTCGTACTCTATGTTGTTCTGGCATAACCAAGACTGCATGTCTGATTTAGAAGATTCAAGTAGAGCTTCATATAACTGCACAGAATGGTAAGAGGCGTTGTCCATTACTATGATGCTGTTTTTGTGGAATGTTAGGAAGAGTCTGTTTTCGACAATGTTTGGAATTAACGGCGTTCATTTTCCTCATGGGGATCGTTGGTAGATTTGGACTTAAAACTGTGATAGGCTCCTGGTATAAATCCAGAGGAAGATCCACATGCACAATAATAAATCGTCCTCCTTTTCCTAAAGAACATTCAGAATGTCACCATCATCCAAATCCAAATGTTGCTCTTCGTTAACGATTAATGTTTATCATGTTTGGTCTAGGTAAACGATAGGTCAGCCCGTTATTCTTAAGTCGCGCATTCTCCTTAAAAATGGAATCGCCCGCAATTATGTCAGGTTTCTCTAGCGGAAGCTTCGTCCGAAGTTAATATTCTTAGCGTAACGGAAATTAAGTTTTTTTTTTTGTAATTCCATACCGATCATTTGCTGCTGAAAATAGCAGACCTCCAAGAGCATCACGATATCTTCACACACTCGGAATGAAATCAGCCTTATACAAAGGTAAATCTGTCTCTTGATGGCGCCGCCAGTCGAACGAGTCTGTATTGGTTTCGTGGGAGTTCTTTGGCCGCTTTGCCCGGAGTTGACACTTTTTTCTTGATTCATCCTCACTTTTGTTTAGGATACCGTAAACGGTGCGTTCAGATACTCCTCACGCAGCGGGAGTTCGCTACGTGTGTATGATTTCCGACTTTCAAGGCATCATACTCCTCTACGAAAAACTTATGTACATTTACCTATTTCCCTGTCAGACTGCAGTTTCTTTCCTCTTTTTCCTAGACCAGAATCACAAACACTAGGACAAGTGATACCTATATAAACTGCTTACTTCTAACATTTTAATTATAAAATGATTATAGGCACCTTCTCAAACTACACTGAAAAATATCCTAACACAAGTTGTAATAACATCACCACTGACAACCTTTTTCCAGATGTGCTGGCGAGGAAGAGAGGAAAGAAAGAGGAAAGTGCTGTTATGCGTGGTGGGAATATAATGGTGAAGCAGTGCAGCCTCGCCCCATTCTCCTACTACGTATGACGTCACCCAGGAAGCATTGCGGGCTCTCGCAGCTTGCTGAAAGCTCCAGCTCAGCTCCGCTCCGTAAGGTTTTGAAGTAGGCAGGTTAATTGATTATAAATACCAAGAAGCTTTTTAACTAATCCCTTTCCCCTAACGTCTTGTCAGGAACGTGATGCTCTCCCAAAGCATAGCCGTCTAGACATGACGTCTTTATGTTTCTACTTTTATTGACAGTTTTCATTCAAGATGTCAAATGCAGTTTTTCAAGCTGTCTATTTAGAGGTTGTTGTATGTTTTAAGACGATCTATCATGAAGAAGAGTTATTTTCCTCTAAATATACCACGAAATGTTTCCAAATTCTCTTTGAATAAAAGTGCATTGAAGTTCTGCCTGCATTCCAAGTAGAATGAACAAAAGTTTAAGAGAGTCAGAATCAGTCTTGCCAAGAGTTATTGCTTGATAAAGTGACATGACAGAAAAGGTCTGTCTACGAAGCACAACATTCACATGGTCAACAAAGAAAAGGGTAACAATGAAGGGAATAAACAGTGGTGAAACTGAAGGGCGTAATAGAGTACAATAACGTTATGTTGTGGGTTGACTGTCAGGTCAGCGTCAGAATGAAGTCTTATATCCCTTCTCCATTATGGGAAAATACGTTAAAAAACTACATAAATGTTTCTTCAATATAATGTTTATGGTACTTTAGCTTTTTCAATGTCTGCGTAATTGCATAAGACTGTGAAGGAACAAACCCCAGGAAGGAAAGGATCTGTACAAATCTTCGACTTGACCTGGATTTATTTTATTGGGTTATTTTACGACGCACTGTATCAACATCTAGTTATTTAGCGCCTCAATGATATATAAGGTGATAATGCCAGTGAAATGAGTCCGGGTCAGCACCGAAAGTTACCCAGCATTTGCGCCCTGGTAGGTTGAGGAAAACCCCGGAAAAACCTCAACCAGGAACTTGCTCCAACGGGATTCGAACCCGGGCCACCTGGTTTTCGCAGCCAGACGCGCTGACCGTTACTCCAGGTGTGGACACTGATGACCTGGAAGCAGGCATTTTATAAAGGAGTTAACCTTGTCTAGCCAGAGTGCTAGTGAAGGGAGGGGATGCTGGAGTTACGACGACAATATTACAAACAGCTGTTAGGCTTATCCCCCCGTCATGTACCTACCACCCACAGAAAAAGAAGTCAGAGGAACCTGCAAAGTTTATAAATCTCACAAGAAGAAAGAAGCGAAACAACGTGAGAAGTACAAACAATGTTTTATACTGGAGTTTTCAAAACTTAACATACTGTTCAAACTGTTGCAAATTATGAGTATAATATCACAATTTGTATTAAAAAGACCCCATGTTTATTGCAAACGACCTCCACCTGCCTTTAAATGCCACCGCACACCCACCAATTCATGCTGTCTGCGCGTGGAGATTTAAATGAGATTCCAACTTATAAACCCGTCCTTTTAAATCTTACTGCATAGACTTAAAGGTAGCAACAAGCAAACTTTTGAAAAGAGTCAATAATGAACATTTATTAAAGGCAGGTATCGAATTAATTACGTTTATTCAATTGTACTGCTTTCCGTTGAAGATATCTTAAGTTCATGGACTCGCTCAGTTTGATCCATTCAGGGTGATGGACAGAATACGTTTTGAATCAGACCTTCGATTTCACGCTGGCTTTAAGAGGCTGAAAAAAAATGCCAATTGCAACAAATGCTCCAGTGTAGCGCTTGATGAAGTGTCCCTAAAAGAAGGCAAATTCGAAAAAAAAACGCATTCTCGATAAAATGTGGACTTAGCATTTGATTAGAAGCTCCTCAAATACGTTCAATAAAGTTTCATCGTAACAGTTTTACATTGTAAAAAGCACACATCAGTTTTTCATTCCAGTGATTCTGCATATTTCTTTTAGTAAAATGCTCCTGCACACAATTTAATATCTGAATATTTTTTACACAAATTAAGTCCACAATTTCCACATCTGACATTAATTTTCTTTAATGTGAACAGCTTTTTCCTATTATGGCTAGTACTTGAAATAGACCTTGATTCACCTCACCAACCACTTCTATATTATCTTCCTCTACCCTTTCTTTCTTCAACCCCATGATAAATCAATTTCCATACTTTATAAGTCTACTAGTCCCATTAAGGCTTCAAGAAGAATATTGCTGGAGAAGATTTTAAATGTAATGTAAATATTTGTAATTAAATATGTATTGTGATTAAGGCTGGTTGAGTGGAAGAAGGCCTTATGGCCATAACTCTGCCATGAAAATAAAACATTATTATTATTACCTATTATTATTATTATTGTGTATTATTATTATTATTATTATTATATCACTTCACCCAAAATATTAAGACTGCTATTATCCACAAAACAACTCCTGTCTATGTTCTGCATCTGAATACAACTAGATTTGAATAAACACCAATAAAGAAAGAACAAATTTACCAACTCAAGTTTCTACACTGCAAGTAAATGGTAAAGTGGAGAATTGAAACAAGTAAACGACTTTAACGGCATTACAAACAGTTACAACCAATGGACAAAAATCACATAATTCAAACTAGAAAATGTTTATAAAAAGTGTGAAGTCATATGAAATGCCAAGGAGTGGTAAAATCTGTCCACTAACAAATCACTTCAAATTATTAGTCTGCTATATTTAAAATCTAAAACAGTACACATGTGTGCATACTTATCATGTTAGAGACAAATGAAAGGTAGAAGCTGTCAGATTTCATTAATTAAAAAAAAAAATTAGAAAATAAAAAGGTGGGCAAATTTTCCCAACCGTGATAACTAAGTTAGCTGAGAAAATAATTAGTTAATGCCCATTGATTGACGCCTTTTTGCTTCTCTATTGACATTCAAAGGTATCAATCCTTCATTTAATTAAGCCTTTTCTGTCTAGGAAGTTGTTAAAAGATACTAAGCTTTAACATTTTATGAGACATGTATAATTAGAATCCTTTGCTTGAAAGTTTTGAAGAACTATGAGAAAATTATTCCCTTCTGCGGAGCGACTCGTATATGAAAAATGTTAACAATATGATACACAGGAACATACCAGTTAATAGTTATTATAATGCTGTAATTACTCGTTTCGTTATTTAGGTCTATGCTATCCTCTGATACATGTTCGTCTGAATTGGTTTGAAGTGGCCTGAAAGTACATGAACTATTGCAATGATGTCATGAATTTCTTTTCTCCTTTTCAGTTTTTCACATCTGTCAATCTCAGATTATTTATTTGATTTTCGTTTCAAGCAAGACTGCGCCAGAGCTTTTCTGGGCACAGCGTCTACTTTCCAGAATACGACTGCTTTTTGGTCCATAATTTAGGAGTTCTGACTCCTCAAATAAGAATGAACATATTCAGCTGAAACAACATTAAGTCTTAAGATTTTTACCCCCTTTCTTTTCCCTCAAAGCAATCTATGGAATAAGTCAAACAATAAGTTTAACATGAAAATATATTTTGCAAATGAGTTGCAGAAGCAAATAAAATTTAGTAACATGAGAGAAAACTCATCGTGCTGTAAATTGACTTCATCCTCCCCTTCTACAGGATGCAACCATTGTCTTGCCAAGTCTTCATTCTTCGAAACCTATAATATTTTTCGTCAGTTTCTTTTGTTTTTCGGTGTAACTCAAAACAACCAGATACTGCAATCCAGGCATACTAATAGCATGTGTCACATTAATAGCATTACTGATACAAGAATAACATTAAATATAATATATTATATACATATATATATATAAACAAAGAATTAACTACCCGTGCACGTACACACAACAGCTGTTGTTTTGTTCCTCGAGCACTGCGGCGCGGGTGCGAGCCGCTGCTGCTTCCCAAGTGACGACATGCGCAGTAGAAAAGGTTTGAGTCAACCGTCTGCTACACCATTATATTCCACCACGCTGTTATACAAGTGTCTGTGTCATAGGATTGAGTTTTAACTCACCTCCCTGACCCTTCCCAAGACATCAGGTAGCTCTGCCAACATAGACCTTCCCAAGTATAGTAGACTATATTGTAAGTCTCATCTGTATATATTTCATCTAAACTGTGCTATAAAATAAGATTTTATAATAGTATTAAGTTTTTGACTCGTTCCATATTCTGGCTATGGCAGTATGAATACCATGGAATGTTAATAAATACAATACAATACAATACAATACAAGACATGGTTTACGTTTAGCACAGACTAACTCCCTAAACAAACTGAGCTAGCCAGATACACTACGCACGCGCAGCACTACGTAAAACAGTCTCCTGTCGTGTAATGAACCTAGAATACAAAACTTTACTACAATGCCTGCTCATTTACTTACAAATTCAGCAATAATCAGAAGGGCGAATAGCGGTAGAAGGCGCCCTATTCAGACCATGTCCTCAATTATCTTACACTACACATAAGCCGTCTTTAAATAAACACTTCTTTTTACAGTTATTCAAATTTCAAGTGGTATTTTTATACATGACTACTACTTCTGTTGATCCTTTGACTTGTACATACATGTATATATTTGTCCTCTTTTACTTCACAGGAAGATACAGATGCAAAGCTGAGGTTGATAATGCAATCTCTGAAAAGCAATTCTGTCGGAAATAACAGAGGAACTACGCCAGAAACACGGATAATCAGATTGCTGAGATAAAAATGGCTCCGCGCGATTTTAAGGCTTTTCGATTTTACCAGGCTTCACTTGGTCTGGCCACATGATTTCTTTTAGGATAAAAATCCTAGTTTTTTAAAGTCATCATATTACAGTAAAAGCGTTTTAAGTTATCCACCTCTGCAATAGTACTAAATTTTTTTTTATGAAACCGGCAAATATCCATTTGCTTATATAATCAGTTTCGTAATATTTTACGCACTTTTCATATACTTCACCAATGTAACATTGGTAGTTGTTCAATGTTCTGTAGTATTGCACTGCATAAATTCTATATAAATGTACCAACAAGTACTTCCAAGAATCTTTAAACTTTCACCCAGGGCTTACTCTTCAGTTTTGCTCCCTGAATCCCTCAACAATGGTGTGTTGAAATTAGGAACACAATATCAACAAAGGAAGAAGAAAGTATTCCTTATTGTTTAGTGAACTGTTATCAGAATATAAGTTGGAACTGGGCTTCGAGACTTGGGACCGAGACAATAACATTATGTGCATGTACTATAAGTTGGCTCGCTGCCAGGTAGTGAGAGTAGAGATGTGTTGCGAGTAACAACGTTGCTATTTAGGCTAGTATTCATAGTCGACACTTTCGTTAAAGTGTCCTTTGGAAGACGCAAAGTATCACTTTCGTTGCACAGTCGACACTTTGGTGCAAAGGAACACTTTGGATGAAAGTGTAATTCCGACCACGCTTTGAACCGAAAGTGGCACTTTGTATAAAAATGGCGGACGTCTTGGAAGTTGTCTAATTATTAGAACGTGCGGAAGAGATGGCACAATTAGTGGACAATGTACAAATTAGAGATAGGCCTAAAGACAATCCCGTGGAATTTTATAATGTTATAGACTAAAAAAAACGGTTCCGATTTCATAAAAAAAACTTATTGAGATTGCTCATATTTTCGATGACTGGTTGACAAAAACGAATAATAGACGTTTGCCAGTGCCTCCAATAATACAGTTATTGACTGCATTAAAATTCTATGCTACAGATATGTACCATACATTAATATATATATATATATATATATGCATTCATAACCTCACCATGAAAAGAGATCTCATACTATTAGGCCTATTTTTGTTTTGCATTGTAGAAACATTTTGCATTCAAAAATATTCCTGAAGAGCAGGCAATAATGGAAACGAGAGAGAAAATAGTAGTAACAATAATAATAATAATAATAATAATAATAATAGCAGTAGTAATGTGTTTAACTCATTATTTGTTTACTTCTATTCACTATTCACGAAAAAGACAAAAATGAAAATAACGGAAATAACACGATATATCAATGAAGCAGATACGTATAAAACCTAACCTAACGATATAAATTTAATGATTATATGTATATATATATATATATATATATATATATATCTACACAAAACTTAACCTACTCAGTCCAACTTAACCTAACTATATAAACTAATAGAAGATATGTAGGTTACAAATCTAACCCAACTGTATAAATCAGTGGAAATGGATACATACAAAATCTAACTTAGCGACATAAATCAATGAAAAAGATATGTAGAGGACCTAATCTAATATATAAATTAATGGATCAGTTATGTACTGTACAAAACGTAACCTAATTTCACCAGCAGTATTACTGACTATTTAATAAAATGTTATATATCTGAACTGACTGAAATAATCTAAACTATCAGCAACAAAAACTAGAAACTGAAAAAAAATTACTTTAAATACATATTTTCTTACTCGCAATCAACAGGCTCCCAATTCAAATCACAAGCATTGCAATTTTAGGTTATACGTCATTAATTTGTTATTGTTTGTTCACTTGTTTGAAAGGCATTGTGGGACTTCTATTAATAACCAAATTGTAACTCTACACTTTGCTGCGTAAAGTGACACTTTGTGAAGTGCACTTCTTCAATCGTCTATGAATAGCACTAATATGAAAGAGCCACTTTCGTCAAAGTGTCACTTTACCCAAAGTGGTGATATAAAGTGTCGACTATGAATACCAGCCTTAGAAGAGAGTGCAGTAGTATGAAATAGGCTACACACATATGTACAGTACATTCAAAATAACATACATTGCACAAAAAGTATTTATTCTCCTGTCTTTTATAAGCATTTGTGTTAAATTATACACAGTGTTAATGGTGGAAATAAACATGTAGCAATCTTAATTTCTTCATTGATCCTATTGGTCGTCTTTAGGAAATACAGTTACAATACTGAATTGCAATGTACTACAAGATACATTTTCAGTGTCTCAAACGTAAATATTTTTCGCTTATCTGCCAAATACAGTTTATATTGTGAAAAGCTGCGCTCTACGTCGCATGACGTGATACAGTGTCTATCGTCCTTATTCGTACATATCTAATTTAAACTAATAAGACAACATTATGTACAAAATAATTATACTCATATACTAATAGTAGTGTACCATGCTTTAAAACCATTTCTTAGAACGTTAATTTACAACCAGTTTTTATTTTAAGCTCTAATTAACAAAAGATTAATAAATACATTACTTTGAAAGTAAAACTGTATGTCATTTATATTCGTACACTTGAGAAATTTTGACTTATTCAGGGTGCCGTGCCTTAATGGTAACAGCGAGTGTGCTTGCCGCATTAACTCTAGGTTTGTTTTGCTTCAGCAGTCAGTTCTGTTCAAAATGGGCAAGTCGAAGGAACTCGTGCCGAGCTGAAGAATACGATATTTAGACTGGCTCTTAAAAGGTTATTCTTTACGGAGAATAGCCAATATAGTAAACAAAAGTCATTCCACGATACAATACGTGGTTAATAAATTCAAATACCGTGGATTTACTGCAAATTAGAAGAGAAAACCAAAAAGAAAAAATACTAAATGAGAGGGAAAAGGTTTAAAATAAGACAGATAAAATCAATCCATGGTTAAATGCCGCAACCACGTTATCTCATGACAAAAACCACAAGGAAGACTGTTAGTGTAACAACGGTGCGACGTGTCCTATATAAATATGGATTTCACGGTAGAAGGATAGAAAAAGGCCCTTTGTAAGTACGAAAAAAAAATCGAGCTTTAAGAATTAAATTTCCTAAAGTTCATGTAAATTAGAGCAAGAATTTTGGGATAGTGATGAGACCAAGATTAATCTTTTTCCGGATCCGATGGCACCATAGAGTGTGGAAAAAGAAGAATGAGGCCGATAAAGTGGATAACAATCTTCCCACTGTGAAACATGGAGGTGGCGTCATAATGATTTGGTGCTATAAGTCTTCGAAAGGCGTGAGTAACATTGACTTAACTGATGCAATAGTGGACAATGTAGTCTATAACAACATCTTGAAAATAATGTCAAGGAAAGTGCAATAAAATGGATTTGCCGTCTGTCTACATTTTCAACATGACAACGACAGCAAACATACGGCCGAAATGAACAAACACTGGTTGATATGGAACGTCCCGAAACAACTCCATACTCCTCCTCAATCACCCGATCTGAATCCCATCAAGCATTTGTGGTCCAAAACTTAAGGAAAATATACATAAAATACAATTTCGTCCAAAGAACACCTCAAAAACTGTTGTGCTGGAAGAAAGGCGAAATTTCACTCCGCAGCAATGTAAAAACGTTGGTAAATTCCATGCAGAGAAGGTGTCAGGCAGTGATCAAAGCCAGAGGATATGCAACTAGTATTAGAACGTAATTGTTTATGTTATTTATGAGTTATTTAATTTTGTTACTAACTGTACGAATAGAAATGACAGGTAGAGAGAAATTATATATTTTGTTAAATTTCGTTTAATTACGTGTTTATGGTATATATGGAATTTACTTTTTGTTTTATTTGTATTCATAATGCTACTGAACAGAATTTTCAAAGACAAATGTAATACCTTCATTTCATGTGTCTTTTTATCACCAAAGTTGTTACATATTTTCACCTGTACGAATAAGACTGATAGACACTGTAAGAGTAAAACGTAGAAAAACCTAACATCATTGCAGTCTCTAAGAGACAGTCCTTTATTCTCGGGTGACTCCATGCCCATTAATTTCCTGTTTTATATTCATATCCGTTATTTTTACATAAAATTTATTTCCACTTCTGTTTCACACGTTCAGTAACCGGTATACTTTGTGTCTCATCAAATCTCTGTGTCATTTTCTCAACTAATTTGAGGGCTTCAGCATCTCTTGCTCTGACTTTTCTAACAGCGTAATAGTTTGAGACACAGTTTGAAAATAGGTTTTATGGAAACCAAATTATTCATCAGAACCTTCATATCCAGAGCGGTTTTCCTTTGCGTATTTGTTGTCATTCATTCTACAGTACCCCCACCACTGTACGGTTTACCACTATACTCAGTACGCCGATATGCCCATTTCCCTGAACTCCCTCTATTGGGTCCGAAGTCACGAAGCCTGGTTGGAATCTTATAAATGACACCAATAAGGCAACATTCTTGAGTAAAGTTCTGCGTTTGGTTACCCAGAGTCTCCAAGAAACTCGCAACAATATAGGTAGAGCCCGGTCGCAAACTCGTGTCACTAACATGCGCGAGCCTCTTTCTCAGGCTTCGGAGTGGGAGGTTCTGTGTGTACGGGTGACTGCTCAATCATAGAAGCGTACTCTTCAAACACTCCCCAGCAAGACTCTTGGGCGAGTCCATGTAAGTGGATGCCAATTTGTCTTTCGCGCAGATCCCACGAGTTTGCGATCGCTCTCTATGTACGGAGTATAGATCGGCGGCACCTACACGGTTCAAGACTGCCGTTCAGTGCACATACGAAAACAAAAACAAAACAAAGCTAGGGCTTGGAGTAGTACAATAATGAAAGAATTTTGTAGACAACACTTCATTAAGAAAGGAGAAAATTTATTTTACCAGAAATATGGAGAAATTTTCAGTTGAAACACTTAAAAGTGTTTACAGTAATTTATTGTAAAATGTAGAGACTCGTAAATCACGCCCTCATGATTTGTTTTATTCAAAGTTTGTGCTGATTTTAATGCTCTTCCATTTCTCGGCGACTAAAGGTTCATGTGGCGCCTGAGTTTATTCAGTTAAAAAATTTTTTTAACACTTAGATTCTTTTATGTCACTACGACTAACATACAATGTTAACAAAAACGTTTGTAGCCATAAATTCGAATGTGCTTTCTGAATTAATATTGTTACATTTGTTGCATCTTAAGTTATTGTCACTACACAGCTCCAATGAAGAGCACAGAGCGTCTCACAGAGCGTGTATTTGCATTGCACAGAGGTTTAATAAATTTCAATAATGTACCATTATCTTAGCTCGAATGGTTTCTCATTGCGTTTGTGGGCAAAGTATGCTGACTCCTGAAAATGAAAGGCCTGGCACCTTTACAATGACTTTTGATTCCTGTAAAAAAATCTTATAAGCTAATCCGTCTGCAGAATTTCTTCTGGTTGTCATAGTTTTGAAGCATCGTGTGGCTCTTCTCCCACCATTACCGCGTCACGTGACTACGGTTTAAATTTGACGCGGGCAGAATCTATCAACTGGCCAAACGGACTATAATCAACTGTACCGGAATTTTCATATGTACATTTATTTTTAACCAACTGAAAATTTTAGTCGGACTAGCTAACCGTGAGAATTCAACATAAAATCTACACAGCCAATCATTCCAAACAACAATACAAAGTTCCATATTTTGTGGAATTCCACATAGTCTGGCAACTGATGCAAGTGACAATCCATCCCTTCCTTCTGTAAAAGAACATGAAACCTAATTGTAAGGCTCTTTAGACGACGAACTAATAATTAATGAAAAGTGCCCTGAACGACGAAGGAAGTGCAAAAAAATTGAATGCAAATGAGGAGAAAGAAGAACGTAGTGATGTCGACCGTGAAATCCTGCGACAGAAGAAGGAATAGATGATCTGTTTTCAACACACACTGAAGCACTAAGATATGTCTACCAGTTGTTAATTATTTCAATGCCGACAGTGGCGAATCCAAGATTTCCTAAATGGGAGGGGCTATTCTTTTCTTTCTATTGTCTCCAGTCCCAGCTACTGCTAGGACGAATCCACTACTATCCAAAGGGTGTACACTCACCCCTAACGAACGATTTGTTTAATTTCATCAAAGTAAAATAATTCCGTATACTTAACTGTTGTCATATCGGCTATCCCAGTGATTCCCAAAATTTTTTAAGGTACGACCCACTTTAGGGTGAGATATTTGAAGACATGTAGAACTTAAACTGAAAAGGAGTCAATCCGGCATCTGAACTGGGATACGGTGTGGCTTAGTGCATAAAGCGTCAGCACGACGTAGAGCTGAAAACCCGGTTTCGGAGTCCCTGTGCCGGAGAGAATTTTCTCCGTTCTACCCATTCTTAGCCATATGTCATGCAGAATTTCTGCATAGAGCGAGCGCGCGCGCACGCACGCACGCACGCACGCACGCACGCACGCACGCACACACACACACACACACACACACACACACACAAGAACTACAGTAAATTTTGTTTACATTACGTAGAAACTGACTGTGTCTGCTTTAGCCAATTATGTTCTTAGGACTTTGGTATGGTGCGGCTGATTGCGCCGCCTACCTGTCGTGTCGGAACCAGTGAGCTGAACAGCTGACGCGAACGCGTACGTTTATATCATACGGACTCTTTGAATAGACAAATATAATAATAATAATAATAATAATAATAATAATAATAATAATAATAATAACCTCCAGGTTTTTAAAACCCATAATAATAATAATAATAATAATAATAATAATAATAATAATAACACACATAATAATAATAACAGTGACAAAAAAGTGACTGAATGTGAATATGGTAAAGGTAAAGGTAAAGGTATCCCCGTAACATACCATGAAGGCACTTGGGGGCACATGGAGGTAGAGCTCCATGCTTTCTATGACCTCGGCACCAGAATGAGGTGGTGTGGTCAGCACCACGCTCTGACCTCCTTTTACCCCGGAAAACCCGGTACTCAATTTTATAGGACGCTGAGTGAACCTCAGGGCCATTCTGAAAGTTCGGCAACGAGAAAAAATCCTGTTACCACCAGGGGTCCAACCCCGGACCTTTCAGTCCATAGCCAGCTGCTCTACCAACTGAGCTACCCGGACGCCGTGAATATGGTACATTGTGCAAAAAAAATATGTTTATACGTAATCAAGATTTCACAATATAAATATGAAGTCATAAAGGAAAGATACAGTTTTTAGCTCCATGGCCTACCTTCCATCAGCCAATAACGTCTCGTGGAGATGTATCTGGCCTTCATAAATCTGAGTGTCTTAATATGGAAAGCAATACAGAAAATAGTGGGCGTGTGGTTTATCTGTGCCCGTGGTGGGAATATATTCCCACCACGTCTCTCAGGCATTTCAGATATTAGTAGCAGTAATAATGACGTATAATCAATTTTATCCCGATTACTTATATAGGCGAAAGATGATAGTAATCCTATTTCTGACAATCCTACAAGGTGAATAACAAATTAATTCTTTCGCAAATGAAGTTACGGTACTCAAAATATGGACAGTGATTTTAAAAATTCACGCATGCAATATATTGACTTTCCAAGTGTACTTAAGTAAAACTTTGTTATACAGAACCATGAGGAATTATGAGAAACGACAAGGATAGTGTCAGTTCTCTCCATTAAAATCTTGCAGCCATTGGTATTATTATATTTTAAAACCAGGGGCGGCTCGTCCATAAGAGCTGCGGAGCTGCAGCACTCCTACTTTGACAGGAAAATAAAATAATATTTATTTTAATTTGTAGAAGAATTATTACAGGTTTTATTGGTAAAATTGCTTTATATATCATCTGGCCGGGAATATGTACTATTATCTTACGCATAATCTTTTAGCGCGTCGACTGTTCTGGAATTGACACTGCATTGAAAGTCGCCCCGCGATCTGCAGGGTGGGACAGCTCACAGAGTGTGTGTCTTGCATGGACAGGGGGTTGAGAGGTGAAGGAAGCAGAGGGAAACTGCCGCCGTTTAAAACCCATATTTCGCTGCAGTAACTTGCAGAGCCAGCGACAAGGAAGATCTTTCCTCCCTCCAACACCGCTATTGTAATGCTGCGTCAAATGGATTCTCTATCCCTTGAAACCAAATGGCAAAATTGTTATTTTCTCTTCACATACTTATTGTTGTAGAATCGTATCGAGTTAATATAACGAAATTAATATTCTCTTTTGCCTTATTATTACTTATATATCCAGTCTCCAGCAGAACCTAATATTTGCCTTAACTCAAGATGATTGCACGGGTATAATCCTTTGATATAGCACGTAAAATACGAAAGAGACTTCTTTTCCAGTTTTAGAAAAATTGTTGACCATCAGTATATCTGAGTGTTGCTTTGGTGTGACGTTTTAGTACCGTAATTTAATCAGTGCAAATATGCAAGCATGAGTGTGTATGAATTACAGAATATTAATTTTATTTTTCTCAACTTTCCCTTGCGGAAAAAATTGATGTAATGAAGTGAAATTAAAGGGTCGTCCGTTACCCGACTTAAATCTTACTGAAGCTTCATCCAGCCGAAATAGTGCACATATGTAAGGAAGTATAACAATGAAACTTACGCTGAGCATTTGTGGTTGCCTCCCCTTCGGTGTGATACTGCATAGACTAGGAGTGGTGTGACAGATTTAGAACATTTTCCCTAAAATTAAAAAGCACGAATCTTCGCAATCACACCTGAAAATGTTGTTTCATTGGCTATGTTACGCAAAACTAATATTGCTGCGCAATTAAGTGAAACGAACAGAACAAACATTCTCAAACATAATCAAGAAGTCAGAAAAATCGTGAAATTATTTTTAAAAATATTGGTTGTATAAAATTTTGTGACCAATATGAACTTCCCCTTAGGGACATGATGAAAAACGATTCGAAGAACCCTGGTGTATTTCGTGGGTTGCTACAGTCCGTGATTAATCTAAACGAGCCTCTCAAAAAATCATTTGCAACATGCCACTGTTTAAAGGTAATTCTAAGACAATTCAGAATGAACTGGTAGATTGCAAGTTGAGTGTCTGCCGATCAGAAATTCGGACTGAAATCGATGGTATTAGTTTTTTTTAGCGATTGGCAAATGATGCCACAGACATCTCCCAACTAAGTCAGAAAGTTTTGGTTTTTCGATATGTAGTGCATTTATTTTTTTGTCCTATACTTATTGGTAATGCTATCAAGAAGTGAAATTCATATGTACCTAAATCTATTGCAGCTCTCTTAATCCACAAGTTCACGAGCCGCCACTGTTTAAAACCTAAATTATTTATGATAGCATTTAGAGAAGAAGCATTGCCTTGGCAGATTCCGTATCTCGTAGCAAAATTATATATAGGGTGTTTCAAAAATACGGGGCATAATTTCAGGTATGTATTTCCACATGTAGATAAACAAAATAGTTCATTACAACATGTGTCCGGAAATGCTTCATTTCCGAGTTATGGCCTTCACAACATTGAAATTCACCGGAACGTTTTCTTTCCGCAGGTCGTTGTCATTACAGAAGATGTTCAAAATGTCCACCTCCTGCTTGAATACAGACCTCACATCGATGTCTCATTGACCTGCGAACACGATCCCAAACTCCACGAGTATTGCGTATGTCCTCAGAACATGCCACAATTCGATTCCGAAGGGATTCCAAATCAGGCACCGGAGACGAATAAACCAATGATTTTAAATGGCACCACAAGTAGAAATCGAGAGGGTTCAGATCAGGTGAGCGTGGAAGCCAAGCAATTGGGCCACCTCTACCTATCCATCGATCAGAAACCTTCGATCCAAGTACCGGCGAGCCGTACGACTGAAGTGTGCAGGAGCGCCATCATGCAAGAAGTGAATGTGTTGACGATTGATCAGTGGAGTGTCTTCTAAAACATGAGGTATGGTGTTTTCCAGGAAGTTTGTGTACGCCTGCCCCGTAAGTCTGTTTGATTTGAATACATGTCGCACAGTCTAACGCCTACACAACATTGAATGTAACCTTCGCCTCGGAATGAACTGTCAGAGTGCCGTCTTAATGTCTCCTTTGACGGAAACGACCTGCGGAAAGAAAAACGTTCCGGCGAATTTCAATATTGTGAAATAAAGCATTTCCGGACACATGTTGTAATGAACTATTGTGATTGTCTACATGTGGGAAATACAGACCTGAAATTATGCCCCGTAATTTTGAAACACCCTGTGTGTATATATATATATATATATATATATATATATATATATATATATATATCGTTGCCACCTGTTTCACAGCGAGTACGTTTTAGCTAGCTTTTTTGTTCGGAAGAGTTTAATCTTCGTTGCTGTGTTACAGAAAATATTGGTGTTCTGTCGTGGCTATTGTTTTCGTAGTTATTCCAGCGGCTTGTATATTTATATGGTACCGTATAATATATATATATATATATATATATATATATATATATATATATATATATATACAACGCCGACATTATTTGTCTATGGCAGCGTTTCTCAAACTATGGTCCGCGGACCACCTGTGGTCCTCGAGGTCTGCCCTTCTGGTCCTTCAAAAGACAAAAGAAAAATAAAATTCAAACGAATTACGTGTCACTCTATAGCCCCTGTGACCCAGCCAGGGACCACCCAAATCCATAACAGAGGACCGAACTTTTTCATGTATTTATGACTTTCTTAATAGTTTTGCCGACACCCAGTCTGCACATTGAAATAGTCACGTACTGTACGTCGTACACCAATCAATAATATAACTCTTAGGTCACAATTTGAAATTTATTTTCCAAGTAAATATGTCGAATTTTCTTGGGTTCGTGATCACTTTCATTGCGATATTGAAACTAACAAACTTTCATTGAGTGAAAGAGAACAGTTAATTGAACTCTCGAATGACACAGGACTTAAAATGAAATTCCAATCGGATGGTATGGTTAATTTCTGGACCTCATCACAAGTGAAAAGAGAATATAGTGAATTGTACAATGGTGCTTTAGAGATTATAATTCATTTGCTTTTACGTATCTGTGTGAGAAAGGGTTTCATCACTAACTCTAATAAAAAACAAAGTACTGAAATTGACTTCATGTATGTAACGATCTCCAACTTAAGCTTACTAGCCTACATCCAAATGTAGAACTGTGCAAGGATCGTCAGGCTTATCCATCTCATTAACATTTATTTATTTTGTTTAGTTAATAAGTTAAAGATTATCCAAACTCTAATAGCCATGATTTATTAAAAAACGAAAATGATTTTTTTTTCTTTTAACATTAACTTAATTAGTTAATAATATAAAATTAAATTAATTAAATTAATTTTATGCTCGACCATGCCGAAATGTAGTAATTTATACACCTGGTAGCAGTCCTTTAATGCATGTAATTAAAGTACACCTACTCACTAAAGTACAGGTGTTCAGCCAATGACAACTCAGCTTACAGGTGTTCAGCCAATGACAAGTCAGCTTTGTACCGTTATAAAACCGCAAGTATCGATTATTCTCGGATATGCAATCGAAAGAGAATTAGCGAAAAGTCACGGAGGCTGGAAATCCAATATTGTCGCAGAAGGTTATGTTCTGTTACTATAATAATTAGCGTTAATTGTAAATAATATTCAAATAAATTCAATTTGTCACCTCGTTTTTCAATGGCTAATTTAATTTGAATGTTATATCAAAGTTAATATTTAGATTACTCTGTAGGTTCTTATAGGCTATCAAGGTCAATGTGGACATCTGTTCCTCGGAAAAAATCAATACTTTCGCGTCTGCGCACATCTCACAATTTACGAGGTATTGCTCAAGGTCAGTTAGATACAAATAAAATGAATAATTTCAAGTTAGAAATATGGTCGAGCATAAAAAGTCGTATGAAACTCGCCTATAATGGTAATTAAGAAGCTCATATGAAAATTATGTAACTCGCTTGCGCTCGTTTCATAAACATCCATACTCGCTTCTTAATTGCTATCATTATAGGCTCGTTTATAATGTACTATTAATTAATCAATTCTGTTTTAAAATATAAATATACTGGTATTAAAAATTGCTACAAAAATGAAAAATTTGCTTTCGAAGGGAACAAGAGTAAGGTGGTCCGCGGAACTGTTCTGACTTAAAAAAGTGGTCCCCACTTCAAAAGAGTTTGAGAAATGCTGGTCTATGGTATATACTGTACCCAGAACGTCCTTCGCCCTTCCTCCACGCCATCTCTGACCACGCTTCTATTTATTTGTCTTTAGAGCACATTCGCCCTTCTCGACCAAATTGAATAAGGTAAGGGGCGTTTGGATTCTTCCAAACATACAGGTTAGTCTGATGAAAGAAAAAAATAGAGTTGGATTAGTTCATAGAAGGCCAGAGAAAAATTACATTAAAGAATTTTACACCGTTAAAGAAGACCGTCCCGGATCGGCATGACAAAGGAGCAGGTCAGCGGCTATGACTCATTATATACAGTATTATGCTTTATTTAACGACGCTCGCAACTGCAGAGGTTATATCAGCGTCGCCGGATGTGCCGGAATTTTGTCCCGCAGGAGTTCTTTTACATGCCAGTAAATCTACTGACATGAGCCTGTCGCATTTAAGCACACTTAAATGGCATCGACCTAGCTCGGGATCGACCCCGCAACCTTGGGCATAGAAGGCCAGCGCTATACCAACTCGTCAACCAGGTCGACGACTCATTATATGTGAAGCCCAAGATAAGATTAGGAAACAACCGGGGACTGTTGTTGTTAAGTCACTGTCCGAACACAGGACGTCTCAAACTCACAAGTGATACCAACAAAGCACAGCTTATGAGGCAACTAGGTCTACTAACTAATAACGTAAGTCTATAGTATTTCATAATTAGAATGGGATAGGGTGGCCAGTTCCTTTTCCCCTCCATTGCATACATTGACGATTAGCTACATATTACACTAATCAGACTTCAGATGTATACAAACAATTGAAGTTTTTTTTTTTGTAAAAACAATCATAATCCAAAAAACATAATATCAAGAGAGACAAAAAACTATCTTGCATGGGTATTGTTGACACTCTAAGTATGAAATCAATCATGCCGTTTCTTAAGGTATTTTAGAAGCTTGAGAAAACTGAAGTATGTTTATAACTTAAATTGTCTCATAGAAATACATGTAGGTAACTGTGGACAATGCTTGTTTTATGAAAAAAAAAAAATTCTCTGTTGTGGCTGAAGTATGCCTCTCCTTTAATCTTTTTTTTTTTCTTTATTATATCCTGTTTTATCTCCTAAAATGACTCCATTAACTATTACATTTCACGTGCTAAGGTATTTTTCTCTGAGGTGGGTTTTCCGCGTACATAAGAAGCTGTACTGCCAATCAACTACAGTTTAACATTGTATAGATAAATGTTTCAAAATGATGTGAATGGGTTATTTGTAAATGATACCATCGTTCTAGACCAGACCTGCAGAAATGTAGCTCCTCAGAGCGACTGCTTTACTCCCTTTCTTACCCCACCCACCTTTTATAGAAGTGCGGTCATGGCGTTCTAGTTACGCTCGGCTGCGTCAGCATTCATTCTCGCCGCGGCAGGTATACAATACCCTATCAAGAATTACAAATGAACAGATAATAAAATTCTTAGGAACATACCTTTAGAAAGTAAGAGAAAAATGAATGAGGAAAATAAATAAATTAAAAGACATGTAAAATAAATTTTAAAATGTATGTGTGCATATAATGTAAGAAGGTCTACCTATGTAAAGTATATATCGTCCTATTACTAGTAAAGCCGATTAAATCCACCTTTTGTGTCAAATAAGTTAAGTATAATCCCCGACTTGTCTTTAAGTGCTCTGCATCTATTAAAATGAAATAAGTCCGAAATGTTGCATCTAGTCAACAAAGCAATTACTTTATTTGCAGAACGTATTATTTTTCGTGCATTAATAAACTTTTCATTCCTGTTTTTACAAAACTTGTATTACTGGTCTTGGGAATTGGTTTTACTAGTAATAGGACGATAAATAAATTATACGTTGATAAGTGAGTGATAGCTATATGACCGGATGTCAATGCTGCCATTCAATATTGTAACGCACTCCAGCCAAATAAATAAGTAAGTAAGTAAGTAAGTAAATAAATAAATAAATACATAAATACACAATACGCGTACTGCATTTCAAAGAGAACTGGAACATGGCAAAATCTAAATAGAAATACTACTTCCAAATGAAATGGGAATATGATTATTTTGTTGTTGAAGACGTAAGAATTCCTTGTTTACTGTGTCCCATCCAATTTATTTCTACTCGTCAAAGAAACAAACAAACAAACAAACTGTCGGGTAAGTTCATTATTACGAACTTTATACTGATTATTTATTTATATAGACTACTGTTAAATTAAGGACGTCACGCGTTGTGTTCATTTTGAATTGAAATTAATAGTGACTTTCAACGTTCATTACTTAAATGCTATACATTTATATTTCCGTAGGTGATGATACGAGGAAAGTTTTCGAAAAACTAAAGCAGGTTAGGTGTAAAGAAATCTCAAAGAAACTACCGACAGGAAATCTAGCATAATTGTAAACCTTGAAACGAGATAACGCATTATAAAAACAATGAATTTATTACAAACCTTTATGAAAATTACATGCCACCACTGATGGACCTTTGACGGCCGGAGAATGTAAACAACTCTACGCTGAAGTTGATCATCTCCAATAGAAGTGGAGTGAGGCTGACGCCATATTTTCCCTACTTACGAGTTCTGCAGGCCTGTTCTAGACAATGCCTGTTTTCACAAAAAAAGTTTTTGGACTATGGGTGTTTTATGAAAACCGCTGAAAATTCCCAATCGTATAACATAGGGCTATAGTGTTTTTTTTTACTAGCAACTAATTCAGTAGATGGCCGATACAATACACTCACCACATGTTTAATATCTCAAATTTTCATTTTTTCGACTATGGTTCTTTCTTTTTAACCTTCAACTGTTCTCCCTCTGACACATATCGTCATGTGAGTTGTACTGCCTGATATTACGCAAATGTAGCTACATATTAGAGGTAATAGGCTATATTATAAGATAATAATTAAATTCTCTTAGGATTGCAATAAACTTAATGGGATTCTGAAGAAACTGGTGTGGAATGGAAAGAGAGAATGTTATTAAGTAATCTTTATATGAAACGAGTCAGAATCAGGATAGGATGTCGGAGGGAAGAGTATAGGGAGAGGAGTACGACAACACCTACTTGAATGATTTAGTGAAGAAATGTCTTCAGAACATAGTAGGAGAAAGAAGAATAAAATCCATATGATTTGCTAATGATATGGAGCTGTTAGCAGAAGAGGATGAACACCACGGTTATTAGAATAAAAATAAAGAAAGTAAACGTGCGATTTCGATATGAGGCAGTAGAACAAGTGCAGTGCTTCAAACTGCCAGGAAGTCGAAAGAAGGACAGCAATGGCAAAGGAAGCTTTTAATACAAAAAGAGCATATTCTGCGAACCTTTGGAAAATAACTAAGCAATAGATTAGTGAAGTACTTTGTGTGGAGTGTGGCACAGCATGATGCAGAAACATGGTTATTACGACACAATGAACAGAAACGACTGGAAGAATGTGAAATATGGATATGGAGAAGAATGGAGAGTGCGAAATAGACAGACAAAATAAGAAATGAAGCTGTGCTAGAAGGAGTGGGAGAAGAGAGAATAATGTTGAAATGATCAGGAAGAGAAAAAGTAATTGAAGGGGTAACTGGTTAAGAAGAAACAACTGCCATCCTCTGAGGAGTTTAGTGCTGAGAGGAATGCGGTTCCGATTAGTCTAACGGGGTACTGGAGTGGGAGGGAACAGTGACAGCGGCAGTCTGGAAGGAAGTACAATCATACTGAAAACATTCGCCCAATTAACGAGAGCAGTATGCCTATTAGTTTTTAACGTATTTTTGGCGAGATAGAGATACAACCACTCGTACTTACGTGTTAAGAGAAGGAAAGTATTGTAGAACATTTTATTTATTTATTTAATAAGTTATTTTATTTATTTATTTATTTATTTATTTATTTATTTATTTATTTATTCTGGAGAAGTTAAGGCCATCACACCACGAGAAATACAAATACAATGAAATAAATAAAGAGAAAAATCATAATAAAACTACAATAATATAAATGAAAAGAAGAATCATACTATAAAATTGAGTGATTAGTAGAATTGAGTTAAATGTGTAAAGCAATCAATTTAAATGTACTGTACTGCTGAACTCACTTGAGAAGTAAAACTACGTGATTTGTATTTTAAGATATCACCAATAAATGATTTTCGCATGACATTATAGGAATCTGTTTTTCACGATACTAATCACACATATTCTAAAATTCCAATAGAATAAAACCAAAAACTTGTCCACATTATGTTTCCTTAAAATTGACTTGTAACGGTGAAATATTTAATATGAATAATTCATATAACATTAACATAGCTAACATCAGGGAGATGTTTGAGCAAAAATTGCAACAATATATTTAATATATTAATAACAAAACAATATAGGCCTAGGTAAACAATATGTATATGAAATATTCACACACTACTACAAACTGAAGACTACATATTTTTTTGGACGATTAATACTTCCCACTCCGCTCGGCTCGGCTTGGCTGTAGCAACAAAAGAATCTACTTGCAACCCCTCCGCATCGATGGCACGAATACCTCAGGTCCCAGCGCTAAACTCGTAGGAGGAAGATAATACCTACAGAAGGATGTACTGGAAGGAATAGTGTACGGGAAAAAGTTCGAGGCGAAAGAAGATATCAGGTGAGAGACAACAGTAAGATAAAAATGTATCGCATGCGGAGATTAAAAAGGAATATGAAAGAACGTTGGGTTTGCTGTGATGGACTGTCCTTAGGCACAAAAAAAGGTGAATGAAATGAATGAATTCTCTTAGGAAACGTTTTTCCGTAAATTGCAACTTCATGGCTTCAATTACCACTATTTTTACGTAATTAAATAATAATCACAAATAAAATCGTCTACTAACTAATAATGTAAGTCTATTGTATTTAATAATTAGAATTAGAGTCTGGCTGGGCGGAAGAGAAGGCCTACTGGCCTTAGCTCTGCCAGATTAAAGAAATAATAATTATTATTCCGTATAGGTCAGTTTCTGTCGGATGCTTTTTCCAATTCACTGCGAGCTAAAGCAAGGAGATGCACTAACAGAGAGCGTTTGAAATTGAATGGGTTACATCTTGTCTATGCGGATGACGTGAATATGTTAGGAGAAAACCCACAAACTATTAGGGAAAACACGGAAATTTTACTTGATGCAAGTAAAGAGATAGGTTTGGAAGTAAATCCCGAAAAGACAAAGTCTATGATTATATATCGTGACCAGAATACTGTACGAAATGGAAATATAAAAATTGGGAATTTATCCTTTGAAGAAGTGGAAAAATTCAAATATCTTGGAGCAACAGTAACAAATATAAATAACACTCGGGAAGAAATTAAACGCAGAATAAATATGGGAAATGCCTGTTATTATTCGGCTGAGAAGCTTTTGTCATCCAGTCTGCTCTCAAAAAAGCTGAAAGATAGAATTTATAAAACATGAAGAAAAGAAGACCATCTATGACCCTACAATTCAATACTTTAGGAATTATTATCATATACAAGGACAGATTGATGTATTTGGCCTATTGTTCGGAGCAAGGGGAAGAATTACAAAATTCTCAGTTGAATGTTTTAAGTCTTTCGGAATTCCTTTAAAATTTTTGAAAATTATTGCTGTAAACGTAATGAAATATTCTGTTCAGATTTTACGTAATCCCCTGTACACTTAAATTTCTTTATATTGTATTTGATTATTAATAATTATTGAATAAAAGTACTTTCCCAAGGGTAGCTTCCATTTGAAAATAATAATCATAAATACTGATAACACAAATTTTTCTTTTTCTTTTTATTTGTTTAGTATGCTGTGTATTTTGGCAACCCTTACTGAAGGGCAGCTACCCTTGTGGTTTTTATTCTTATTACTAGTTCTTCTGTACGATTGTGAAACTTGGATTCTCACTTTGAGAGAGGAACAGAGGTTAAGAGTGCTTGAGAATAAGGTGCTTAGGAAAATATTTGAGGCTGAGAGGGGTGAAGTTACAGGAGAATGGAGAAAGTTGCACAGCGCAGAATTGCACGCATTGTATTCTTCACCTGACATAATTAGGAACATTAAATCCAGACATTTGGGATGGGTAGGGATTTAGCAGGTACGGGCGAATCTAGAAATGCATATAGAGTGTTAGTTGGGAGACTGGAAGGAAAAATATCTTTGAGGAGACCGAGACATAGATGGGAGGATAAAATTAAAATGGATTTGAGTGAGGTGAGCTATGATTGTAGAGACTGGATTAATCTTGCTCAGGATAGGGACCGATGGCGGGCTTATGTGAGAGCGGCAATGAACCTCCAGGCTCCTTAAAAGCCATAAATAAGTAAGTACAGCAAGTAAATAAATATTATTATTATTATTATTATTATTATTATAACTACTAACTATTATTATTATTATTATTATTATTATTATTATTATTATTATTATTATTATTTTGAAAGCAAGGGAATTATGCGGCAACAAACAGTTACGGAGATACTCGTCTAATTTTTCCTTTTCTTTTCTTCCTTGTTATGCTGTCTTACAAGGCACAGCAGCGTAGGATAGATGATTTCATTTGGTGAACACTATAATATACATATTCACATTGACGGCCTCCCTGGCCGTAGGATCGGTAAGACGAACCGCCGCGGTGACATCACAGGACAACCATAAATTATGGGCCAGAACACCCAGCCTCATTAAATGAAGATAAATCTCCGCTCACGGCAGGGTTCGAACTACGGACCGGTCGGTTGGGAAGTATTATCGCTACCCACAGAGCCACAGTGTTAGACGTCAGGAATAATAATGAACTATAATCGACACCTAGATACATAACATTTATACAGGTAGCTTAGACGTAATTTTTCCAACTTGAGATAACCACTTGACTTCAGCAAACGTGAGTCAGGCAATAAAGATAATAATAAGATATGTACAAAGTAGGCGGAATATCGCCTCGACCACAAAACTTGCATTTAAAGACTATAGGGCGACCCATATTTATACCTAACTTGCATCTACTTATTACAAATAATTACAATACATTGAGAGGATAAAATTAGATTGAAACAGTAGTACAGTCATTAGGATTACTTAAAATTCACTTTTTTCCAGACGTGGTTGAACGTTCTCTACTGTTCTCAGAAACATATCATTTGACACCCGACCACACTCCTCTCGAATTATCGCTTCTAAAATAATTATATCCCGAGGTTCTCTGGTGTACACCTTTTCTTTAAGGTATTCCAGCAGAAAAAATTCCAACGGATGTTAAATCTGCTTCTTGCAGGCCACTTGACATTGCCACGGCGCCCGATGACCCGTCCAGCCACAGAAAAGGCATCTGATAAAGTATGACTCTTAAAGCTTACAAATTATGTATCAGACACCTACAGTATTATTTAATAATCAAGTCATACTTTTCACAACGTATATTCCCTGTTAAATACGAATCTGTTCAGTTAAAATCAAATGTTGTTTAATCTGGAGTACCTCAGGGCAGTATTTTGGGACCGCTGCTTTCATACTATATACATCTTATTTTCCATCTCAAAATCACTTAACAATGGCCCATTTTGCTGATGATATTGCCATCCTTAGTAAAGATACTTGTGAATCAGCAGCAGAAGAACTGAACTTTTTGTGAAAAAATGTCCATATGGTGTAAGCAATGGCAATTACCCTAATTATGAATCCTCAAAAATCACATTTAGTCAAATTTACTTATAAGAGGAATACTGTAAATAATCCAGTAACATTATGTGGTTCAGCAGTACCAGTGGCTCAATCTGTAAAATATCTTGGATTATTTTTAGACAGCAAACTTAATTGGCATAACCACATATCAGCTATTGTTAAACGAATTTTATTAGACACAGAATCTACCTGCTAAACATATTATTCAAGACAGGTCTCCATTGTCTCTACACTACAAGAGACTTGTCTATATTTAAATTGTGCGCCCTGTGTGGCAATATGGATGTTCAATTTGGGGTCTGCTTCTGCATGTCAAATAAGAAGAATACAGGTCATGCAAAATCGCTATTTGAGGTTGATGTCTGGTGCACTTTGGTATATTAGCAACAAGAACTTGCACTATGATCTCTATATTCCTGACATGACGGAGGTCCTAAGGCAGAGCTACATCAGACTGTATAACTCCTTCCTAAACCACATTAATCCGCAACTTCGAGTAATTGTCACTAATCCACCACAAGATCCAGCACATAGAAGACTAAAAAGAAAACGGTGTAGTGATATGAGACTATAGGGTACTACTGGGATTGCCAGTACCCATTAATAAGTGTCAAGTTATTTCTCCTTTTTTTTTCTGTTCCTGTTATTTCCAACTATAATGTATTTATGTACAATAAAGTTTACTTAATTAAAAGAAAAAAATGTTTTTATTTTTCATTCTCAGCTGAACAACCGACCTGATCACACATGTTAACAACAAACACGGCACCGAAACCAGCTGACTGATCTTCGAGACATGACAGCAAATTTGTATAATCTTCAACTGTATTTTAAATATTTATTTAACATTTTAATATTTTTTACTTTCACGTTAAGCTACCATGGGCAACTACTTGAATATGAAATTGTAATTACAACAACAAGACTTTTATAACACCATATTTATTTATATTAAACATGCTCAGACTGTACTTGTTTTCAACTAATGTCACATGGAACATAATATTGTCCACATGAAGTATCAATAGCATACTGTCAATTTGGTTTCAAGTTTCATCCTGTGCTCAAACTTTAACATTCATGAAAATAAGAAATACCATAGGGTGATATCTTGATGTACCCTTCAAACGCAGAATCTTCAAACATAGTAATTATATAACATCAAGCATATTCATAACCTGCTAGTTTAATTTACGTACTACAGACAATAGTTCTACGTGAAAATTTAATAATATAATTAATGCAAGTTATAATTTTATCTGTGTCTAATATGAACATTATGTAAACAGTTGAGTCAGTGCACGATTAATTATAATGTAACATCTATTTTGTCTAGTAGGAACCATGTTTGCTTGTCCGAACATTACTTTATTCTACTTAATTTTCGTAACCAGTATTCAGTACGTATAATGAGACACTTATGTTGATCTGATGATGGCAAATAATTGCCGAAAACGTTAATCCAATGAATAAATGTGACATAGTTAATAATTTAGACTACACATTACTTGATAAGCAAGAAGACGGACCCTATTTAACCTATATTCATCTAGTTGTTTTTATTGTCTGATAGTCTTGCAGCATCCTCTGACGAAGAGTTTCTTTATTATCCCCAGGAATTGAACACACCAACGACTTTAATTTCCCCACAGAAAGACGTGCAATGGGTTGAGATCTGGTGAGCGTGGAGGCCAAGAATGCTCGAATCTCGATGAGATGATGAGCTACGGTTTGTACTCAGGTAGGAGACCAAACAATTTATGAAGGAAATGTAAACAGAATGCATCATAATAATGCCAGCAAACAAACGTACTGGAGTGCACTGTGATCATACTCGCAAGCCCTACTCAGAAATCAAACTTCCGGAATCATGTTGATGAAACCATTTTTTCCTCTTATACATATCAGAAATACACATCTGAAGTTTTATCCACTTTTTCGTTACACCTTGTATAAAATTTCTATTTTATAATAGATTTCAATCTAAGAAAACTTGCAACATTATAGATGAAAGTATACGTTATATTTCACAATATTCTATCAAAGTTTTTAATATTTTACAGCTGTTATCAAATGTGACATCTTATTTCTTGATCTTACCTTGAATTTTATTTAATATTCAAATAATGCCTACAGTCCACATTTCGTATTTGATCAATTAAAAAAAATCCATGAAAAAATTTTCGATTAGACTATCATATACCTTAAAATGATAGTAAACAAGAAGGGAGCATTGTTGATAATAATTGTAGTATCAATATAACTAGAAAAATGTCTCTGCCGTTATCAAATAAGGGTAAGGTTATTCCAAAACATTGGAAAATCCAGTAGATATGAAAACTGTATATAAAATACAATGCCAATTACGGAGACCATTCCAGTTACATTTGTTTTTGAGGCTTCAGAAGACAGTTTCACAAGAATGGCATTCAAATATGCAATTCGAATTGCGCTGATACTCCTCTACCTTTTTGCAGGTAAGTCTTTGAATACTGTTATTGCTGTCATATGTGACTCTGCCATTCCAGTTGTCACTTTTTTATTTTAGTAGGTTATTTTACGACGCTTTATCAACATCTTAGGTTATTTAGCGTCTGAATGAGATGAAGGTGATAATGCCGGTGAAATGAGTCCGGGGTCCAACACCGAAAGTTACCCAACATTTGCTCATATTGGGTTCAGGGAAAACCCCGGAAGAAACCTCAACCAGGTAACTTGCCCCGAACGGGAATCGAACCCGGGCCACTTGGTTTCGCGGCTAGATGCGCTAACCGTTACTCCACAGGTGTAGACTTCCAGTTGTTCCGGATGTTACATTTTGACTATATTAAAACTATATATATATATATATATATATATATATATAATGAAATAACTTTTGTCAGATTTTATTATTAGAATTAATTCAGAAGATCAGTACACATCTCACTTGACGATGTGTTAGAGAAAGAACAACTCTCTGTATACATTTGAAGTCTAATTAGTGTAATATGCAGCTAGTCAGCGATATATGCAATGCAGGGGGGAAAGGAACTCTACTCCATTATCTCCTGGCCTAGTTGCCTCACAAGTGCTGCCTTGTTGGTATCATTTGTGAGGTTCAGACCTGTCTTCGGACATTTGACTAAACAATAACAGTATCATCATTTTACTAAAAAAAATTGTTGAATAAAATTTATTACTATTGCAGAAAATAAAGAAATGTTTCCGTCACAGATATTGCAAGATTTGTGGATTCACTTTACACCTTATTAACAAAAAGTGTAAAACTCAGGTCTCTGCCACAAGCAAAAAGAGATTCATTCTCACAGTGTCCATGTGAAAGCTATGCACATCTCATGGCATCCAATTAGTTCACAAAAACCTAATCGCTAAATATTTTATAGCTGTTTCTTCCATGTCACGGTGTTACATTTTGTCAAGGATGTTACAGATGAGTTAATGTCCTTCATTTTTCCAGTTTCTAAACAACTGTAACATTAATGAGTTAATGTCCTTCATTTTTCCAGTTTCTAAACAACTGTAACATTTCTAAGTCAAAATATTCACTTGAACTTAAGATTAATTGTTATTAACCCAAACTGCTGAAGATAAATGGCAGATATAATATAGTACAGAGTAAAAAGGTCCTTGACTCTGGAGCTCTGGAATTAACAGAGCAGACTTTCAAAATATATCCTTGAAACACATACATTAACAGCTGATATCTCTATGAGTAACTGCTGCAAACTAATTTAGGGAAACAAAAAGTATGTATTGCCCAGTCAAGACCATTTAGATTCAATGCCCATTAAAACTTGTAAAATATTTCTTTCGAAAATGAAACGTTAGAATATCTAATTTTAGAGCCTTATCTATATATTACACTAATAATAAACAAACATTTCTGAAAAAAGACTTTTTCATTGAAATTCCCAGTTTGCCCGGAATGGTTGCACTTTAATTCCATTAATGCCTTCGCAGAACTCTGATATGTGGCTATTGACTAATTTTAAATTAGTCCGTTATCCTGTTAAAATTCACAACTCCCGTTTTATGTTACCATTGTATTTCTATACTTACTTTTTTGAAAGATGCGACATGACAGGAGCGTTGCGATCTGAAAAACAACAGAATGTCACATAGCGTGGTAGGCCGGCTGCTATGGTAACAACGGTTGAGTTGCCAAACTTACAGTTCCCACGTGGCGAGTTCTTAATAGCTCTCTTGGCGACATTTATTGTGCACACTTTGTTAGCATTAGTACGTTCATGTCCCATCTTTGAAAAAAAAAAAAAAAAAAAAAACAAGTACAGACAGTTACAACATTTGACTTAGCCTGTATTTCAAACAAATTTTCAAGTAACAATTTAAAGTAAAATATTTATAATTCATTTCAGAACCAGTCCTCAATGCATCCTTCGGTGACATTTCAGTGGAGGTACGTAAGAAAATATTTTTAATGTTATTATTTTCTCTACTATTTTGGCTCATGCAGTGAAAAAGAACTGGTTCTTCGCTAAGTGCATGTGTCATTTCTCGAAAACATAATTATTGTTCTATAGACAAATACAGAGCGTTAGAAAAGTCTTTCTGCAGCACCTTCATACTACAGGGACATCATTTTATTTTTACTAACATTTTTAATATCAACCTGGCTATATCTTTGATTAAAGGTCTAGAACCGGAAACACTGCTTACTCCCCCTTCCGAGAATGGAGTTCGATTATACTGACGTAAAATACAAATCACTTTACTAGGTATAGGAGGGAAGAAAAGTAGTTCATCCATTTATGTAAACTAGGAAATATCGCAATTTTGAGTTTGATAATTTTCATTAGGTTTTTGTTTAATCAAAACACAGTACTGTATTAACACTTAGTGTTTTTACTCACGAATTGAGCTATCCATTTGAACGTATTAATTATGCAGTGTATATTTTACTGTTACAGCACATTAGCGTACAATACAGAGAATGAAATTAGATTGAAAAATAATCATAATATGGATATTTAAACACAATTTTGAAAATGGTGGCAGTTCATTTCGATTCAGGCTTCAGTTCTTTTGTGCATAATATCGCACTATAGACTATTGTACCTAATTCTAATTACCAGTTTCGTCCTTCGTACGAGTAACTCATGTTGAAATAATTTTGTATCTAGTCTACAAAAGAGTACCTTACGTACTGTAAATTTAATCTTCACTTCTGCCCGATCCGAAAAGATAAAATTATTCAGAAATGCTATCTACTGTCCGTTCAAGTGGTTTTGTCGCAGGGTCGTAGAAAGGGGGTGGGGGATCAAGTGACAGTTAATTACTTAACGAGGCCCTTTTATTTAAGTTATTTTAAACAGTTGTATAATATTACGTATCCAATTCCTAACAGAAAGTAATGTTTTCAGAATAGAGCTAAGACAGCCCAGCTACTAAACAGAGGGGCGAACAGAAGCAGGTGGGGGAAACCGGGATGCGACGTAGGCAAACGGACGACAGTACCTGTGCGAAAATATGATTCAATATTGCAAGCTCTTTCGTCACTGGAAAACGCGAACATATTTCTGGAACGTACTATACTCACTAACTCAGTACTGCATACGCGGCCTTAGTTCTGTGTGGAGAACGGTTGTAAGTTTACTAGTAGAGGGAGTGGGAGTGAAATACATTAAAAAACTCAGGTACAATAAAAATTGAAGTAAAAATAAAATGATATCCCTGTAGTTTTGAGCTTAAGAAACAGATGTACTGCAGATCTGTGGATGAATGGATGCGGGCTGAAGGCAGTGGCGGACGCGTCCGGGCGGTGGCTTTGAAAGTTGAGGAGGCCAAGTCGTGACAGATGAGAGGTTGCATTTTACGTATCTATTAAAAAAATTTCGGGCCTGTCACGTACCTTATTACAATTAAGATACTCACTTGCACAGAAAATTCATTCGCAAACTGATCAATTAGGTCACAACATACTGCATTCATGTCTAAACTAGCAATATTTAATATACTGTACGGTATAAATAAACATACTTCGTAACACACACAAAAAACAGGAACAATCGCAAACAAGAAAAAAAAACTGTCAATATAAAACAAAACTTTTACGCAGGAAGAGAAAACGAAAAATATTTTCTAAAGTCAAGAACAAAGGAAGAGAGGGAGAATGACGGAGAGAGAGCTTGAACAAGGCCCGAACTCACAACCTTCGAATCATTAAGCTGGTAATTGGAATTAGGTATAATAGTCTATGTGCTGTTCTACGAGACGCAGTTACGGAATAATTCCATAGTTCCGGAACTGCTTCTACAGGGACATCATTTTATTTTTACTTCAATTTTTGTTGTACCTGAGTTTCCGAATGTACTTCACTCCCACTCCCTCTACTAGTAAACTTCCAACCGTTCTTCACACACAACCAAGCGTATACAGTCAAAGTCGCCTTACGGTCATAGTAAACATAAACAGTACTGAGTTAGTGAGTATAGTACGTTCCAGAAATATGTTCGCTTTCAATATTGAATCATATTCTCGCACAGGTACTGTCGTGCGTTTGCCTATCTCGCATCCTGGTTTCTCCCACCCACTTCTGCCCGTCCCTTTGTGGCTGGGCTGTCTTAGCTCTTTTCTGAAAACATTAATTTCTGTTAGGAATTGGACATCTACGTAATATTACACAACTGTTTAAAATAACTTAAATAAAAGGACCTCGTTAAGTAATTAACTGTCAGTTGATTTCCCCCCTTTCTACGACCCTGCGACAAAACCACTTGGACGGACAGTAAATGGCATGTCTGAATAATTTTATCTTTTCGGATCGGGCAGAAGTGAAGATTGAATTTACAGTACGTAAGGTACTCTTTTATAGATTAGGTACACAATTATTTCAACATGAGTTACTAGTACGAAAGATGAAACTGGTAATTGGAATTAGGTATAATAGTCTATGTGCGATAACATGCAAAAAGAACTGAAACCTGTATATAAATGAACGGCCATCATTTTCAAATATGTGTTTAAATATCCATATTATGATTATTTTTCAATTTAACTTCATTCTCCATATTGTACGCTAATGTGCTGTAGACAGTATAATATACACTGCATAATGAATACGTCCGAATGGACAGCTCAGTTCGAGAGTAAAAACACTTATTGTTAATACTTTACTGTATTTTGATTAAAAAAAAAACCTAATGAAAATTATCAAACTCAAAATCGCGATATTTCCTAATTTACGTATATTGATGAACTACTTTTCATCCCTCCTATACTCAGTAAAGTGATTTGTTTGTATCTTACGCCAGTATCATCGAACTCCAGTCGTGGAAGAGGGTACCAAATGGTGTTTCCGGTTCACAACCTTTAAGCCAAAGGTATTCCCAGGTTAATATTAGAAATGTTAGTAAAAATAAAATAACGTCCCTTTACAAGCACATGCATCGTGTAACATCGCCGTGACCCGAAGTGGACTTACAAAATATTCGCTGTTCAAGAGTGCGGCCACTTTTATTGTTGACAACTATACAGCGGATCGAGTAGTTTCTCCTGGTACATCTATTACATCACGTGAATGTATAAGCAGGGTAGAATTGCGAGCAGGTACGCATAGATTATCAATCATAGTACAATACAGGCACTCTATCATCAAAGTTGTTTATTTAACACGACTACATTGCAATTTGATTCTAATGCAGAGTAAGTTGCATTTTCATTCAGACTTTTGTGTTAACATTATTTTAATTTATCAATCAATACATCACATATTCATTATATGAGGTCTCGCCATCCTCATTGAATATTAACACGACTACTATGAAGTAGTCAATGTGTATTATCACCATTAAATCGAGAAAAATTCGTTCCGGCACCAAGAATCGAACCCGGGACATCTCAGCTCTGCGCGCTGAGGGTTCTTTCCAACTGAGCTATGCCGGGACACGATCCACGGCGCACGTCGAACTCCTCTCGTAATGGTGATACACATTGACTACTTCATAGTAGTCGTGTAATATTCAATGAGGATGGCGAGACCTCATATAATGAATATGTGATGTATTAAATGTTTACAGTTATCACAAACTGTTGTTGAATATGGCCATAAAGTCATTTAAATATGCGTTCCTGCATATTGACTTACATAGGTTTAAATGCAGGTAGTAGGCCGTAAAACAGTACTACGAGAGGAGTTCGACCGGCGCCGTGGATCGTGTCCCGGCATAGCTCAGTTGGAAAGAGCCCTCAGCGCGCAGAGCTGAGAGGTCCCGGGTTCGATTCCCGGTGCCGGAACGAATTTTTCTCGATTTAATGGTGATTATCAATCAATGCTGTGTTGAATTTCATTTTGATCTGTATTTTTTTTATATATATAATTTTGTAAGTGGGCTCGTTTCTGAACAAAAGTTTGTCCCATTCCGATGTCCCTAGAGCTTAATTTATCTTAATTTGTGAAGTATACACTTTCTGACAGCAATATTTCTTTATTACTTCCTTTAGTTAAGTGTATCATGTTTACTATTGTGTTCTATGATGTATTATGTTGTATATAGGTACTAGTCCAGTATTATTATCGATCTAATTAATAATTATAAATTCTGTCATATATAGCACAAATATTTTTTAGACGCTAGTTTCGAAATGTTAGTGCGTTTATGTGGTTAAAAAGTAGTTGGACAGACCATTTTAATTTAGTAGCAATCCCACTTGCAGTTGTCATGCTCCATTATTATTATTATTATTATTATTATTATTATTATTATTATTATTATTATTATTATTATCTACGAACTAGGTTATACCTTTCGTAGCGTCCTGACGTAAGCATTTAGGGTCAGAGTTTGAACTCTAAGGGTGCTATTCATAGACATTTTGCTAGCCCGCGCTACGAGAGTGCTAAACTAGCTCCGGCTATCGACTGGTTACTTGTACGAGATTCATATCATATCATATTGCTAACACTGGTTTATGAATACGAAAAACGTTAGTTCGCTGATCATCCACCGGAAGCCCATGCTAAGAATGTCTATGAATACGGCCCTTAAACTCCAGAACATACTAACCGATAACTTTCCTAACTTGTTTGGGAACGAAAATGCGCTGCCTGCTTATGATAGACTCATACTCTCCAATAAATTATTCAAATTAACACAACTGTAGTTTCATTCCGAAATTGGGTGACGTATTCTATGTGCCTGTGTAACCCTGACACAGCGCACATTTTTTTTCGCATATCTTATAGAACATACCTGCACAAAATGAGTTCAACGAGCGCGGGCGCTCCTTCGGAGCGGGAGATCCGTGATTACCGCTCGCCGAAACGGAGAGGAAGATACGTCAGAATGACATAGACTTGCAATAGGTAGAGGAGAGGGAAACGACCACTCAGTTATCTAGTGGAGTGCAGTGTGTAGGCCTATTCTCAGTAACTGTTTCACGTTGCTTACCTACTGATACAGTACAGTATGGAGGAATCTAAAAGACGGAACATAACATTTAACGATTTACAGATCGAACTTATTGATCTTCAATGTGACCTAAGGGCTAAAGATCCTTTGAATACTACTACTAACCTGGTTGAGTTTTACAATGCTAAACATTAACAATAATATCCACGACTACACAGGCTGGCTGTGAAAATGATTGCTATGTTTGGCTCAACATTTATATTTGTGAGCAACTGTTTTCTATAATCAGCTTTAATAAAGGCAGACATCGAACATCTGCAACCTGATGTTTCATTACGATCAGTAGGCTACTGTTCCTTTCAGCTGCCAACAGCATAAAACCTCGTTTTGATGTACTGATAAATAAAAATATAACAAAATGATACTGTACACTTAAGAAGCTATACAATTTCTATTATTTCTGTGAAATAAATATTTCTTTATTAATGAATAATAGTCCAAGATAGTTTTGCAAACACTGAACGGGAATTCATTTCATAAACACTCGTAATAGTACTTTCTTTTGTGTATATTTTGCACGAAATCACCCCTTCTTCCAGTCCACCCTTATACAGAGCGCAGCTAATATCTGCATTCCGCTCATGAGCTGTGAGCCGGCTCGGAGAGCGCAAACCTTGTGCAGGCCTGTTATAGAATATTAGGCCATGATCTTCAGGGTCACAATCATGAAATGTAATAAAACAAGTGGCGATATATTCATTCTAGTTGACCGCATTCCATATCGTGGGCTTACTGGAATAAGTTGGTAACTACATAGGAAAACAATAAAACTTGCCAACTTTTTCCAGTAAGCCCATGATATGTTCTTTCACAGCTCACAGATCATTGTGTACATAACCTTTGTGCTCCACTTTATAGGCAAACACAAAACCAGATGATCCCAATGACGTTCAAGTTGATATTGAAGTCAACGACCCAGAAATACCTGTTGGAGTAAACGTCATCGACCCAGAGACATTTCGGTCCGCTCAGTATAAGGTGCTTTACGGAGGAACCGGAAGTCCAGACAGCACATCTGCTCCCTTTCCTCTGTCATTATATGTGTCTGACAGAGAAATGTCGATAACGCTGCACTTAATCGACAATAAAACATCAGAGGTCATAGATTCTGCTCAGCTCCCACCAAATGCAGACTTCATTCCTGAAGGAGCGACAAAAGTTCTTATGATGAATTCCTCTGTTGTCGATGGTATCGGACTTATACAGTTCACGAATCTAGTGCCAGAGAGATCTATTATTCTGAATCTAATTAATCCTGTGAATGGAAAAATCCAAATTTCAGTCACTGTCTACAAAGGCACTGATGAAAAGGTACCGCCTATAACACTCCCCGTTAACAACTACCTTCCCGTTTCTTATATAGTAGTTACAACTAATGTCCCACCTTCTCAAGAGGTTAAAGGTCTTAAAATTATCTACTTTCAGTAGCTGCTGAAGAATAGTAAAAATAACTTTATATTTATATCATGATAACTGCTGTGTTTTGTATTCCATGCACTGTCTGCACGTAATAAAAAAACAAAAGTTGTAACCTCAATAATAATTTAATAATTTCAAGGGAAAAACTCTTCCGGGGCCAGGTATCGACCGGTGCAGGCTGGAGTTCCTGGGTAACTCAGTTGGTAGAGCGCTGGTACGTTCAACCAGACGTCCCGGGATCGATACCCGGCCCCGGAACAATTTTTCCTTGAAATTATTCAAGTTTGCTTCACAGGGAGCTTTACCTGAAAAACTAGACTTGCTCAATAATAATTGTTAGAATCATACACAGCAGTTCTCAAAGGAAACAAAAATATGAATATTTTACAAAGCTTAATTATTGCCTGCTATTTGGACATGCTCACCTTGTTTGTAGACTATGAAAGATAATAAAACAAAACTGTATAGATAAATGCAGTTAAGTGTTAAAAACAAATAAAAAAGAATAAGCCATATCAATGCTAATAGGTACTAATGAGAAACTGTATAATAAAATAAGGTAACACATACACAAAAGGAGCGAGAAAATATGTTCTTCAAAATGGCTGTAAGCAATCTATATGCTATTTTAGGACTAAGGTTTGGATGTAACTCTTTGTTGGAAATACGTTGTAACTCACACACTGTAACTGTTTTTCTGAATAAAATATTATCAGATGCTTAAATGAGAAAATTTATACTATTTACTGGTCTATGTTTTATCTCATTCAACAATAAGCCACTGTAAATATTCCTATATCCACACTTTTTCAGCTCTAACATGTCTCAGATTCCTATATATTTTGAAGTGCTAACCGATATCTGAAAATCTCAGATTGCAAAATTACCACACGAAAAGTCGCTGCACCCACACGCTCACATACATAAACATATATATTATATCACTGGCACAACAAGGGGGTTGGGGATAACCATGTATGTATGTATGTATGTATGTATGTATGTATGTATGTATGCATGCATGCATATACGTACGTACCTACGTACGTATTCATACTGCAAATGGGTAAATACCCGGTGGCAGTGGTAACTAATTACATTCAATAATGACAATTAATAATAAATTATAATTAATAATAATAATAATAATAATGGTATAATAATATTAACAAGGGACATTCTAAATTAAATGAAGCACGATCACTTAAAATAACACTTAAAGTAAATCTAATTTGTATCTTAACCCTAAGTTCGAACTTAAACCCACGAGTATATATTATGATTTGTTCATAAGTACACAAGTAAGTCTACCTTTCAGCACTATACTCATTTCGCTCTCAACTCACTTAGCTACTGCACTGAACCTATAACACATTTCACTGACTTACTTACTTACTGGCTTTTAAGGAACCCGGAGGTTCATTGCCGCCCTCACATAAGCCCGCCATTCGTCCCTATCCTGAGCAAGATTAATCCAGTCTCTACCATCATATCCCACCTCCCTCAAATCCATTTTAATATTATCTTCCCATCTACGTCTCGGCCTTCCCAAAGGTCTTTTCCCCTCTGGCCTCCCAACTAACACTCTATATGCATTTCTGGATTCGCCCATACGTGCTACATGCCCTGCCCATCTCAAACGTCTGGATTTAATGTTCCTAATTACGTCAGGTGAAGGATACAATGCGTGCAGCTCTGCGTTGTGTAACTTTCTCCATTCTCCTGTAACTTCATCCCTCTTAGCCCCAAATATTTTCCTGAGAACCTTATTCTCAAACACCCTTAACCTATGTTCCTCTCTCAAAGTGAGAGTCCAAGTTTCACAGCCATACAGAACAACCGATATAACTGTTTTATAAATACTAACTTTCAGATTTTTTGATAGCAGACTAGATGACAAAAGCTTCTCAACCGAATAATAAGAGGCATTTCCCATATTTATTCTGTGTTTAATTTCCTCCCTAATGTCATTTACATTTGTTACTGTTGCTCCAAGATATTTGAATATTTCCACCTCTTTGAAGGATAAATCTCCAACTTTTATAGTTCCATTTCGTACAATATTCTGATCACGAGACATAATCATATACTTAGTCTTTTCGGGATTTAGTTCCAACCCATTTCACTGACACTATCCTGATTTCACTAACAATTCAAAAACATTTCACTGTTGAAATAATTTGCACTACCACTATAAACTATAAAACTTCACTGACAGAAACACATTTCACTGACACAACACACTTCTTCACTGATACAACACTTGAAAACATCAATAATTACACACTTATTACTCCGTAGAATTGTACTTACTATATTAACCTCAAAATCGCTAGCTTAGACCCCATTGGAAGCTGTTTTAGCACGTTCACTGCAACTCACACGGTAAATCCTTCTCTTTTCTCTGCCAGTGTAACTCTCAGAATTTGCTTGAAGCTCACTGCACTTTCACTACAACACACTGCACACACAATTGCAAATCACTGAAGATTCACTGTGTTTCTCTGCTTACTCACTATACTTGTAAAACAACAAAATAGTGTGCATAATATACTACCGTCTATTAGTGAAGTCCTTAAGCCTATTTTTAAATACTTTTACAATATCAACAGTGTCCCCCTATGCTCTGTGGTAGCGCGTCTCCCTCCAGGCTAGCCGGCCTGGGTTCGATTCCCGGTGGGGTAAAAAATTTTCATGTAAAATTTCTACGTCGGGACTAGGAGAGATGGTGGTGCACAACTTCTAATCACTAGAGTGTGCACCAATATGCCTATCTTAAATCCCAAAAGCCCACACCTGTGGAGTAACTGTCAGCGCGTCTGGCCGCGAAACCAGGTGACCCGGGTTCGAGTCCCGGCCGGGGCAAGTTACCTAGTTGAGGTTTTTCCTGGGTTTTCCTCAACCCAATACGAGCAAATCCTGGGTAACTTTCGGTGCTGGACCCCGGACTCATTTCACCGGCATTATCACCTTCATTTCATTCAGACGCTAAATAACCTTAGATGTTGATACAGCGTCGTAAAATAACCCAATAAAATAAATAAAATCCCAAATCTCTCCGCAGTGCATAAGAAGAAAAGATATATGTCACTGTTGATAGTGATTCGTCCGTCGGATGGGGACGTTAAGGCTGGAGGCCCCCTTGATGCTATTCGACTGCAGTAGGCTACGTTCCGGCACCGGGTTTCCCCTTCTCCCTTCCTCACCCTCATCATCCTCATCCATTCCCTACAATACACTTACACATACGCTCACCTAGTACATGACATAACTCTTCTCAGATGCACATCATGCATAACGTGGCCCGCCGAAGTGTTATGCAATTTGAAAATGGATCACAGTCCTGCCATCTATCCGCAGTGTGTGAAACCCGAATAACGCTAAGTGAAGTGGGTAGGCATTAAACACACACAATATCAACAGTTGTACGACAGCTGAAACTATCTTCAATTTTAGTCTGCTGACATCTATTTGATAAATAAGAGAGGAAAAGATTCAAGGCACCACTCTTAATCCCGATATTGTAAAGTTATTCTAAAAGTACAGTATTTTGTGATTAACGGTATTGAAAACCTTCTGTAAGTTGAAGAAAACGCTTAGGCACTTCTTGTTACTTTGGTCTAATGTTTTTATTATCTTTTCAGTGACAGACATAATTGCATATTGCGAGTTTATAACTGTGACGAAATCCACACTGCAAATGTGATAAAAGTTTATTTTTCTCTAGAAATTGTAACATTCGATTTTTTAAACAGGTTTCAAAGAATTTTACTAAAAATGGCAATAATGATATCGGCCCATAAGAAGATAATCGAAATGATAGCAGCCAAATCTTGGATTTAAAATATCGGCATCCTAATAGATTCAAATGAACAAAAAAGAAAATGTAAATTAAAATTTAAAAAAATACATAATATCTTTCTTTTACCAGATTTGTGAATAGGGGCTATTACAGCGCTTCGGGCAACATTTACTGACAACTGCATCGGGATCGAACCTGAACCTCCTGGATTGAAGACCGAGCGCTAGCTCTGAGTCACAGACACGGTAGCTACTAGAAGAAAAAATATTACGAGGACAGCTTTCTGTAGCATCTGAAACTTCTGTCATACTCTAAATTAAATAACTTATAGACTCTAAATCGCCTCATTTGTTTTGAACATGTTTTTTTTTTGCATCCGTTTTTGTTCTGGCTTTGAGAATGAATGTTTGCCCTAGAAAATATCTTACGCATCCATTACCGATAGCTCTCTCGATAAAGAATTTAAAGTAAAATTAATGGGTAGAGGACAATTTCATAGGTCTTCTTCTTCTTCTTTTCTACCTTTCCAAGGACTGGGGTTTATCCCGTTCCGCGCCAAAGACATTTATTCTTGAAACTGGTCTTTCCATCTGGTTCTCGGCCGTCCCGTATCCCGTCTTCCATTCGGTTTATAAAAGAAAGCTTGCTGCCGTAGTCTGTCAGGGGACATTGGGTTGACATGCTCAATTTCATAGGTCATACATAATATTTTATTTTTCAAAAAATTAATTAATTAAACGTATTGTGGGTCTCTATCACCTCGGCATGGTGCGTCCTCAGGTTGCGGATCGAGGAGACGGCCTCCAGATATGGAGGGTAGCAGTGAATATATTGAATAAGCAGTCGCGGACAGCCGATGAGGGGTGGTCCTCCAGCTTGGGGGTTGGGCGAAGGGCTAACAACCCATCACCGTAAAAACAGCTTGTTACGAATCCTTCAAATAAGCCTCGGAATGGGACTGATTCTCTGGCACGACCACAGCAAAGGAATAAGGTTTTGAGATTTGGTACTTGAATGTTACAAGTCTATATAGAACAGGAGGGGTAACATTAGTAGCAAAAGAACTAGCTAGATATAGAATAGACTTTGTGGGAGTATAGGAGGTTAGGTTAGATGGGAACGGCATAACAAATATTGTACCAAATGGAAATAAAAGATTGGAAATTTATCTTTTGAAGAGGTGAAGAAGTTCAAATATCTTGGAGCAACAGTAACAAATATAAATGATACTAAAGAGGAAATTAAACACAGAATAAATATGGGAAATGCCTGTTATTATTCGGTTGAGAAGCTTTTATCATCCAGTCTGCTGTCAAAAAATCTGACAGTTAGAATTTATAAAACAGTTATATTACCGGTTGTTCTTTATGGTTGTGAAACTTGGACTCTCACTTTGAGAGAGGAACATAGGTTAAGGGTGTTTGAGAATAAGGTGCTTAGGAAAATATTTGGGGCTAAGAGGGATGAAGTTACAGGAGAATGGAGAAAGTTACACAACACAGAACTGCACGCATTGTATTCTTCACCTGACATAATTAGGAACATTAAATCCAGACGTTTGAGATGGGCAGGGCATGTAGCACGTATGGGCGAATCCAGAAATGCATATAGAGTGTTAGTTGGGAGGGCGGAGGGAGAAAGACCTTTAGGGAGGCCGAGACGTAGATGGGAAGATAATATTAAAATGGATTTGAGGGAGGTGAGATATGATGATAGAGAATGGATTAATCTTGCTCAGGATGGGAACCAATGACGGGCTTATGTGAGGGCGGCAATGAACCTCCGGGTTCCTTAAAAGCCAGTAAGTAAATAAGTAAGTAAGTAAGTATTCCATTGAATGTGAACGAGAATTTTTACACGGAAGGGATAATGAATTTCTCATGATGAGAAAGAAAGGTATTCGGAACGATAATGTGGTGTTATACCGTTAAATTAAATTATAATTCTCTTTTATAGATTACGTGCTTTCATTAAGGAAGAATAGCATGTCATTTAATATTCTTTATGTAGCCTATTTTAAATTTTGTTACTTTGTCTTCTGCCAACATTTCAAACTGCAAATTCTTTACGGTAATATATAACAAGCCACCGGCGTAGCTCAGTCGGCTAAGGCGCTCCCGCTTGGGCTGATTATCAGAGGTTATCCCCAACCGTAAGGCAATTGTCAGGTACTTTATGGCGAATCCTCGGCCTCATCTCGCCAAATATCATCTCGCTATCACCAATTTCACCGACGCTAAATAACCTCGTAGTTGGTACAGCGTGGTTAAATAACTAAGTAAAAAAACTATATAACTTGCTTTGCGAATGTCATTTGTTTCCGCATAGATAGTCGACTGAAAATGGCGGCTCCATTCAAACGTTCTGGCGAAGCTAACATAGAATAGAATTTTAGTAAGTCAATTAATATCTATTTTATTTCATCAGAGTACTTTATTTCTTCTAATCTTTATATACTTTCTTCTGTTTTTATCACCTCCCGACCATTTATTTCTTTGTTTGCCAACATTTCAAAGTGCAAATTCTTTACGGTACTATAAAACATGCTTAGTGACCATCATTTGTTTACCGCATAGATAGTCAACTTAAAATGGCGGCACCGTTCAAACGTTTTGGTGAAGCTAACATGAATGAAATAGAATTTTAGTAAGACAATTAATATTTCATTGTATTAGAGTACTTTATTTCTTCTAATCGTAAAATAGTCAATTAAATCTCACTCGAGTTTTGATTTTTTCTAGATAAATCAAAATCTCTAGTGAGATTACTGTTAATGTTATGTTTTATTTAACGACGCTCGCAACTGCAGAGGTTATATCAGCGTCGCCGGATGTGCCGGAATTTTGTCCCGCAGGAGTTCTTTTACATGCCAGTAAATCTACTGATTGAGCCTGTCGCATTTAGCACACTTAAATGCCATCGACCTGGCCCGGGATCGAACCCGCAACCTTGGGCATAGAAGGCCAGCGCTATACCAACTTGCCAACCAGGTCGACCAAGATTACTGTTGATAAACGTTTTTACACTTGAGAAATACCATATTACCACAGTCTAGTATATATACAGTCACGAAGCTTGGGTTGTGATGGTGCTAGGAACAATAGATTGTGCTGCTACTATTTCCCATTGTCTGTAATGAGGCGATATTAGCGATCCTAGTGGTTAGCAACTATCTATGGATGCATATTTACTACGTATTGAGCTTCGTGACTGTATATACTTTACTGTGATATTACTCTTTCCTACATGAATATGGTCCACACCTGTGGAGTAACGCTTAGCGCGTCTGGCCGCGAAACTATATAGCCCGGGTTCGATTCCCGGTCGGGGCAAGTTACCTGGTTCGGTTCAAGTTTTTTCCGGGGTTTTCCCTTAACCCAATAGGAGCAAATGCTGGGTAACTTCGGGTGCTGGACTCCGGACTCATTTCACCGGCAATATCACCTTCACCTCATTCACGCGCTAAATAATGTGAGCAGTTGATAAAGCGTCGTAAAAATAACCTACATGAATTTGAATAACGAAGGACCTTGGGTTCAATATTTTCCAATGGGTTTTATCATGCGCCTGATAATAGGTAGCAATGCTAATTATTCCATTATAAACATTTCTCGCTATAACCAACCTTTTTCATATCCATTTGTTTTACATATTATCAAATATGATACGATTTTTAAAACAAATTCTAAGTTGCACTATATAAAATAACTGTATAAAGAACAGTGGCACATCCAGAAAACATTCTACATAGAGTGGCATCATATTTTCTTGGGAAAACCAGAGACCTTTCACAGAGAAATGGAGTTCAAATCTGTACTTCTAATTGTGCTGGCATTTCTTTACTTTTCTGCAGGTAAATATGTTCATATTTTTATTATCATTATAGCCTTAGACTTCGTCACCTTTAACGTCATAACAGTACAATTTGAGGTCCGTAAGATCATCTGCCTACGCACAGGTTTTTATGTTTAGTGTGCAGTTGAGACGAATAGAGATAATTTATTATTTCAATGAAAGACGGGAAGCAAGTCATACAGTTAGGAAAAAAAGAGAGATTATTTGAAGGAAAAACTGAATGAGGTAGAAACAAATAGCAAGAATAAAAACATTAGAGATCTTTTTACTTAATCATGTTTATTATTATTTTTAAATTAATATTTGTATACCGGTATGTATTTTTCTGTATGTGATTTGATTCTGGTTGAGTGGAAGAGAAGGCCTGATGGCCTTAACTCTGCCAGGGGAAAATAAAACTATTATTATTAAAACTATTATTATTTACATAAGGGTATAAAGGAATTTAAGAACGGATATCAGGCAAGACTAAACGTGATCACGGATGAGAATGGTGACTTGCTTGCAGAATCTCATTGAATCCTGAACAGATGGGAAAACTATTTTGGGAAACTACTAATGTACATAGGCCAAATATAAATGATCGGGAGGAAATACAAACTGCTGGGCCATTTATACCCGAACTCACACTTTAAGTCGAAATTGCGATAGAAAACCTTAAAAACTACAAGTCTCCAGGTATCGATAAAAATTCCAAAAGAATTAATACAAGAAGGTAGAAGCGCATTATCTAGCGAAATTTATAAGCTTGCACTTGCTATTTGGGAAAAGGAAATTGTACCAGAACAATGGAGGGAGTCCATAATGGTACCTAGTTTTAAGAGGGGGACAAGACTAAATGTACTGTAGTAACTTTCGAAGGATATCATTTTTGTTGACCTGGTATAAAATTTTGCCCAATATTCTTTTGAGAAGCTAACTCCTCATATAGATGAAATTATTGGCGATCATCAATGTAGTTTTAGGCATAACAAATCGACTATTGATCAGATTTTTTGTATTCGACAGATAATAGAGAAAAAATGGGAGTATAAAGGTAGACTATAGGCCTAATACCGTACATCAGTTATTCATAGATTTCAAAAAGGCATATGACTCGGTTAAGAGAGAAGTTTTATATAAAATTTTTATTGAATTTGGTATTCCCAAGAATCTAGTTCGATTAATTAAAACGGGTTTCAGTGAAACATACAGGAGAGTCCGTTTAGGCCAGTTCCTATCTGATACTTTTCCAAGTCACTGTGGGCTAAAGCAAGAGATGCACTATCACCTCTACTTTTTAATTATGCTCTAGAATATGCCATTAGGTAAGCCCAGAATAACAGACAGGGTTTGGAATTGAACGGGTTAGATCAGCTGCTTGTCTATGCGGATGAAGAAAATCCACAAACTATACTATTAGGGAAAACACGAAAATTTTACTTGAAGCAAGTAAAGAGAGACATTTAAGTAAATCCCGAAAAGACTATGTATATGATTATGTTTCGTAACCAGAACATAGTACGAAATGGAAATGTAAAACTGGAAATATATCCTTTGATAAAAGTGGTCGTCTTGAAAGTCCATTAGGCTGATCAATCTGTTATATTATGTGAACAGAGGTAGAATTAATATGAAAAATTAACTCTTTATCTTACAACTTCTTACGAGTATTCTTTTTCGTTTTGGCGTTATTTTCTGTCAACTGTTTTCTTGACATTTCTTGTCAGTGAATTAATCAGAATTACCGGACTTTATTCGCAACCCTGACTATTGTTGTTAACGCGTTCGCTAACTACTCGATTTCTAAATAACATTTTTTTCCTCGCTGTTATTTATACTCGCTTTAACATCTTTGGTCATATCGCGAGTTAATCTTTTGGGTGAAATCCGAAGGCCTGTGTACTATTGTTGAGACTGGTTCCATTGTTGTGAACTAGATGGCGACTATATCGCTAGCTTGGTTTGACAAGGTTCTAACTGCATCATCATCATCATCATCATCATCATCATCATCATCATCTTCCTAACAAGTATTATGCCAAGTGGCCTGTTACGGTCTCAAACTAGAATTTTCAGTCCATCTCTTCTTTGGACGGCCTAGAGATCTTTTGCCATATGGATGGTAATGAAACAGTGCTTTTGGAATTCTGTATCGATTCATTCGTTCGAGATGACCCTTCCACTGAAGTTGATATTTGCTGATGAACTGCATAATAGGTTCTATTTGAAGTTCTTGCATTATGTCCTCATTTTTTTTTATCCCAGCGAGTATATCCAGCTGTTGCTCTCATAAACCCCATCTCACTTGCTGTTATTCTACTGACACAGTCCACGCTTCACTACCATAGCTTAATACTGGCTGTGCTAAGGTTTTATACAAGCCTATTCTTGTGTGTCTTTGTACTAGTGAAGGTTTCATGATTTTATTAATGATCCCGTATGTTACGAAACCTAACAATAAGCCTCGGAATCCTTGTCGTCCGAGGCTTCTGTTGAGACGAAAGCAATGTAAAAATGACGCTCAATGGGTTGCTAGCCCAAAGAGGTGCATTTAGTGGGGTTCCCACCTATACAGCATTTCCTCTGCATATGACCTTTCAGTTATACCGCTGATACCCGGTCGCCAGAGCCTCGTTCGTTCAAAACGGGTTGCACCACGGGAAGGTGAGGATGGTATTTGGGTACGAGAGGTTGTAGATTGAATGCACATCACTACCTTTAGCAACCCTAACTGCAAAAACCATTATTCTGAGAAAATTGAGTTTAAAGTTTCTTTATACTATAACTTTTATTTATTATTTTCAAAATAATTGTATAGAACTTCTAAGATAACAATGGAATGTAGTTTTTATGAGTTATCTTTGAAAAATCCTTTTTTAAATGGTAGAATCTGAGATAGCGAAAATGCAGTTAGAACCTTGTAACTTTAAATTTGACGCTTCAGGAAAGTTACAAAGGTGTAAGTGCACATAGAACCTTGTCAAACTAACTTTTTAATCACTATTCAAAAAATGTGTTAGTTACAACTCCAGATTATAGGGATCAAAGAAATTAAAACACTGTAAGTATATGTTGTACAAAGAACATTATGGATAAATTATAAAATAATACTGGATTGTGACACTATTTCAAAGAAAAATATATTTAGTCTACACTAAGTGGGTTGCAAAGTAGTAACTTCTGTCTTGCAGAGGCATGGAAGGGATAGCTACTTTGATGTCCTTTTTCAACTTTGATAGTTCGATCTTCTTATTTTGGATTTTTCGCTTGATATTCAAAATACGTATTGATCCTGTGGGACAGGCTTCAACACTCCTCCTCTGTGTTCATTAAAATTGATATTAGCAACTTTGGTGTTCACCTGTTTCATGAGTTAATTTCTATTTGATTTCATGATATGTTTTTGTGAACTTCACAGTAGCTACTTGGGTGAATGGAAGTCTTGTAACTTAACAGCTTTACAGTTGCTGAAAAATCCTTGAAATCTCTGCTCTCATTTGTATTACCCGATAAGTGTTACAACAGTTCACCAGCTTTAACAGTCTTTTCAGACCTACTGGGGAGTAGCAGATTGCAGAAAATAATAGAATCTATGAAGCTCTAGTTGTTCTTCGTGAGTATTTTTTTAGATACATTTATATTTACAGATTGCCTGACATTTTTTGGCAAAGGCTATTTACAGTTTTTATAAAACAGATTTTCCTCTCCTCTACGATTCACATAGTCTACGCCTTACCTTTCTGATGTGTTTTCTTCCACATATTACATTACCACGATGCTGGTTTGGCCATAACCTTCCGTACATGCTTCTTCTTTGGTGTATTTTGAGGCGGTTCATGATTTGTATTAGTTTCAATTCCAGCCTTACTCCTTTTTTCTACTTCATTTTCATCAACATCCGTGTTAAAACGGTTTGTTCTGATGTTACTTTTATATTCTGCTGCTGTCGCACAATAAATATTAATGTTAGACGATTCAGGAATAAATCTTCACATCATGTAGGAAATTTTAGTTTTATTATGGCATGTAGTCTTTTTTTCTTTCTTCCTGTTTTATCTGAAACAACTTTATAGATTCACAGACTTTCTGGGTTTTATGTTCCTCTTAGTGATTAAGTAACACAATTATTTATAACAGTAACAGAAAATAATAATAAAAATAATTTGAGCTTTCTGTGTATACACAATTTTAAATAACACCATTATAATATTATGTGATATGATAAAAAAAAGGGCTCATAATTAAGGTTATTCTAAAAGAAACATTCCGGAATGTGTCTAATGGATAACTATGGCACCTATAGAAATTTAATTCTTGCGAATATTGTTAACCGGTTCGATTTTTTTGGACACACCATAGTTCAGAAATAACTAAATTTATTACTTAGCAGTAAAATTATTTACTGATTTTCATTCATAGCATTTTCATCACTACTGGTTGGTTTCGGAAGAAGTAGGTGGGACGAATTCATCTGAATCACTGTTCGACAAAATAGCTTATCTTGCTCGAATGTATTTTCATTCACGACCGTATTATAAGATTCAATCCAACAGAAAACAAACTCATTTCAATAAGATATTCATACGAGTATCCAACAATGGTACACAACCAAGAATGTTTCACTAACAGGCATGCGTTTTTAAACCGCCAACACTGCACAACAAAAGCATGAGCTATGGTTTTGCAGTTACAACCTTGTCAAATTAAAAAAATAACCAATTTCATTGCAGATAGAACTATGGTACAGTACTAATTTCTTTGTTTGTCAACATATAGCAACAAAAGTCAGTCTCCTATAAAGATCTGATTGAATGAGAGGTTATGAGTACACAATATCAATTTCACCGATTTTGTCAGTTAGAACCTTGTCAAACCAAGCTCGCGATATGTATTACTGATTTGTTATGAATATGATTTCGGTGATGAATGAGGCCGGTGATATTCAGGAATGTTGTGGCCCGAATTTCCTGGCATTTGCCTTTCAAAACCTCAACCAGGAAATTCAACCCAACCGGGAATCGAACCCGGACCCTCTGAGTAAGGGACCAGAATTCTGACCCCTACACCACAGAGATGGTCAAATAACATTCATACGCAGTTCAAATCTACAATTATCGGTGGCATTATTCCCGGAGTTTGAATGTGGGTGTCATCTAATATTTGAAATAATAATAATAATAATAATAATAATAATAATAATAATAATAATAATAATAATAACAACAATAATAATAATAATCATCATCATCATCAATAGCTATCAGGGTTTAGGCCATTTGGCCTCTTCCGTCTCAGGTGAAAAGCTGGTCTCTCCACCGCTTCTTCGGGCGTCCACGATCTCTGTATCCAAGGGGTCTGTAATTTAATAATCTCCTGGGTAGTCTATCATTTGGCATCCGTAGAACATGCTCATGCCAGCTGCTCCGATACTTGTGGATTGTCTCTGTAATGGCTGCGATATTTAGTTATTGTCGGATGTCTTCATTATATTTATGGTCATAGAGAGTGTAGCCTGCAGCGATCCTAGTAGGGTAATTCCGGGGAGATAGCCATGCGGGTGAGACGACCAACCGCTCTTATTTTTATTCTAATCATCTGTTTCTAATGAAAATCGGTTTGCTGCCAGATGTTAATTAAACGAAGTGATTGTTGCACCTGCGAAAACGTAAGGTTATTATTTCCGTGTTTTGTAGCCCTTCGTGAGTCTGTGAGCAAGCAATAATTTTTCACCTTCAGAAATAACAATAGAGAAATACTGCATTTTGTGAGGAAATTTGCTGGAAACATTATTAAAGAGGTAAGGCATCTTTAAACATTCTATCTTAACTGTATTTCTTCTTCACTGTTGCCAGTTTTTATTATGGTATGGCCATCTCTCCGTAAAAAAGGAGAGATGGCCAGCATTTTTCCGGGATAGATGGCCTACAAATTGAGGAATATTATTATGTTAAAAGTATCGTTATTTCTAGATTCCGATAAATATAAAGCAAAGCCCGGCAGCAACCGCAGATCTTTGGAATGAAGATTACTTACACCGTGCTTTTGAAATCATTAAATATGGCACTTCTGTACGTCAAGCCTTCATTACATTTCATATTCCAAGAAAAGCCCTGAAAGTAGAGTTAAAACAGACAATTCTACAAAGGGTGCAATGGAACCAAGTGACACATAGGCAATGACAATAGATGTAGGTTTGTTCGCCATATTAAATATGCAGGAACATGGATTTTCCCTTACAGGACCGATGTCTATAGTCTCGCTTACATTTTGCTGAAGAACTTGTCAATATTCTCTGACTGGCTGACAAGCAAGCATTCTGATGGTAGCAGATAAAAAGTTATATTTTTTTCACCATGTTAATAACGTCAAAAGAAGTGCTTATACAAATTTTGGCCACTTGACCGCAATTACGAGGGCCGTAAAAAAAAAAGTTCGCCAGGGTCGTTAATAATAAAGAAAACACAATTTATATTAATAAAAAATTTATTGGAACAGGACACAGCAATTGTTGAGCTATTTTTTCAACATTCCACACCGGAATGAGACATTTGTCATATCTTGGGATCGGTAGAGAGGTGCAGGCGGCTGTCCAACGCTGGTTTCGATCCCAGGAAGCTGACTTCTACGACACAATGGTACAAAAATTGATCCCATGGTATGACAAATGTCTCAATTCCAGTGGGAGATACGTTGACAATTAGCGCAACAATTGCTGTATCTTTTTCAATAAATCTTTCCATGTAATTGTGTTTTTTTTTAAACGGCCCCAGGAAAATCACTTTCTGGATGGCCTGTAATTATGGTCGAGTGGCCAAAATTTATATAAGCACTTCTTTTGACATTATTAGTATGGCGGAAGAAAAAAATAACTTTTTATCTGCTCCCATCAGAATGTTTGCTTGTGAGACAAAACTTCCTATCCCGGAAACCAACTGGAAAATATACTGTTACTTTGACCTTTCAGGATTTTGTTTCATTAACATGTTCATAAGGTACGGTCTAACGCATCCTGCCGAGGACTCGCGTTACGGAATTCGCGCTGGTTCGAGTTCTCATGGGGGAAGAAATTATCTCATGAAATTTGAGCCAGTGTATGGACCGGTGCCCACCCAGCATCGTGATGCACTTGGGTAACTACGACGATAGGTAGCGAAATCCGGTTAAGAAAATCTGCTGTAACGGCTGGGGGATCATCGGGCTAATCACACGATACCGCCATTTGCTTGGATGATCGTCCACCTCTGCTTCGACATGTGGATGTGAGGCCAGCAGCCGGCTGGTCGATCATGATCCTTCATGGGCTGTCGTGCCGATTATTATTCAATTATTATTATTATTTATTATTTATTATTATTATTATTATTAGTTATGTGTTCATAAGCGTTTCAATTTATTTCTGTGCTGTTTTACGGAAAATTCACTAAAAGAGGAAAAAACAAAAAATAAAGTTGTTGAAAAATTTCAAAAATCATAATTATGCACTTAGACACTATATTTATGTGTCCAGTGCATATAATCTAATTGTTTTACAAAAATTGTTATGCATTTACTTAAAATAATGGTGGCCATCTATCCCTATATCCTATGGGGCCGTCTCACCCATATATGTTGGGTGAGATGGCCAGTGGCCTATTATATTTCAAGCGTATTTTTTTATTACATCAGTGAATTCTATGCGCCCTGAGGCACTGTAGTGGAGAAATATAAACCCTAGAAGGAACGTATTTGATTTGTTTCGTATTTCTTTTCCAATCGGTTACCCTGTTCTAAGTGATTTAAAAAACTATGGCCATCTAACCCGGAATTACTAATCTCATCTAAGCTGCGTCTATTCTTTTCAGTTGACTAGTTACAGAGTCCAAGTTTCTGATTCATAGCAAAGTTGGAATGACCATTGTTTTTATAGAATTTCAAAATTGTTCTTGCCGGACCTTCTTAAACAGTGTATTTTATAATTGTTCTTAGCAGCTGTTGCAATTTGGCTAATTTTTATCTATATTTCGAGAATGAATATAGGAGAGATTACAGCCAAGATAAGTAAAAGCTTTTACTTGCTCTACTCCAGAGTTATTGATAACTATTTTAGTTCTTATAGAAATTTTACCAATAAAGGCCATGGTTTTGTTTTGTGTATATAAAATTTCTAAATTGTACTCTTTGCTTTTTGATATAACCTATGAATTGCCATTTGTAAGTTGTCTTCAGTGTTAGCTAATATAATTAAATCATCTCGTGAACAGAGTGTTAATGGGTTTGTTATCGATCATAAAAATGTGTACAAATCAATTTCCCAGTCCTAATAAGTGCATATATATATATATATATATATATATATATATATATATATATATATATATATATATATAAAATAAACAAGGAGATCGCGGACAACCTTGTTTTAAGCCTTGATTTGTTGTCCTAGTCGTTAAACTAATCTCGTTATTAATTTTAATTTCAATCTTTGGTTCTGTACATGCTTTGAATGACATAAATTAAATTTTGATGTATCACTTCTTTCTTTTAAAATGTTCCAAAATAATAATAATAATAATAATAATAATAATAATAATAATAATAATAATAATAATAATAATAATAGTAATATTAATAATAAAAACTTTTATTAGGAATATTCCATCATACAATGGTTCACCTTAATCCAAACCATTCTGACAATTCTGCTGTCACCAAATGTCCCTGTCTACAGCATCAACATCACATCAAACAGTTATTTTCTTCTGCATGCTCCATCCAACCCCATCCAACCAACATGCTTCTGGTCTATTTTACCTCTTTCTCTTGTGCCTTCCGCTGTCCAATTCAGTACCTCCCATGATATTCTGTTCTCAGTCATCCATTTTTAAATGCCCATACGAACTCAAATATTTTCCTTCCATTGTTTCTAAAACATTTCTGTCCATCTACATAATTTCTCTGATTCTATCTTTTCTTAATATCCTTGCTGACCTTCAAAAATCAACTTCCACTACAATTAATCTCTCGGCTTATAGTCTGGTCACCGTCCATGTTTCTGCCCCTTATAATAAAGTGTTTTGTAGCTTACTTACTTACAAATGGCTTTTAAGGAATCCGCAGGTTCATTGCCACCCTCACATAAGCCCACCATGGTCCCTATCCTGTGCAAGATTAATCTAGTCTCTATCATTATATTCCACCTCCCACAAATCCATTTTTTAATATTATCCTCCCATCTACGTCTCGGCCTCCCCAAATGTCTTTTCCCTCCGGTCTCCAAACTAACACATTATATGCATTTCTGGATTCGCACATACGTGCTACATGCCCTGCCCATCTCAAAAGTCTGAATTTAATGTTCCTAATTATGTCAGGTGAAGAATACAATGCGTGCAGTTCTGTGTTGTAACTTTCTCCATTCTCCTTTAACTTCATCCTCTTAGCCCCAAATATTTTCCTAAGGACCTTATTCTCAGACACACTTAACCTCTGTTCCTCTCTCAAAGTGAGAGTCCAAAGCTGTGTATTAAATATTAATTTAATAATAATAATAATAATAATAATAATAATAATAATAATAATAACAGTAACAGACTAGACCCTATTGTTGACCCATTACTGAAAAGGACAAGAAATTTCAATCAGGAAATCTATGGCAGTTTGTCAAGTCTTGGCTACCCTCTGATCAGCAGCCTTACCTGTACGAATTCTCCGGAATCAGTTGCGGAATGAGCACTTTTAGATATGGAAAAAACTTGTTCATTATTTATAGAGAATTGTCACAATTTTCGGAATGCTCAAAAACGAACTCCAGAATTTCTCCCCAATGGAAAAATGTCATAAAAATTAATTTTAATATTATCACTGTCCGCATCGTCCCTAGTAGGAACCAAGAACCCGTTATCACAGTTACCATACAGTCACGAAGCTTGAGTTGTGAGGGTGCTAGGAACAATAGACTGTGCCGATACTATTTCGCATTGTCTGTAATGAGGCGATATTAGCGATCCTAGTGGTCAACAACTATCTATGGATGCATATTTTGCATGTTTGAGCTTAGTGACTGTATATATATTTTTTTAATACTAGACTTGCCGTTATCGTCACTGGAACGACAATGAAACTTTCCCCTCATGTTGTTGGTTTCTGTCCCAGAGGGGGAGAATAACAGGCACCAAATGATGAAGAGTAACATTGTAAATTGCCTTAGGAAAGTTGAAAATTTTGATATCTATGAAGAAGTAACCTGTATCTCAGTCGAAGGTTCAAACAAACCCGCTGGCATTACTGCTATCCCGACAGGAAGATGAACATTGGCTTTGTTATAGATCAAACTGTGCGTTTTGAAAAAAATAAAGTGGTGCACACAACAAAGAAGTAGATCGTGAAAAGAGAGTGACTGATCAGCCTTATGGGCTTTGAAAGCAACAACTTTGATCAATTTCACTATGCTGCCATCTAGCGACAGTAAAAGAAGTCACGTCATAACTCTCAATTGAATTGCATGGAGCAACTGTACTTCTATCTAGCGATCATTACCAATCGACAATGGCGATCCTGGTGGTTGTTTCTCTTCCACATGTTACCGTTTTTAACATGATAATGACCAATCTGTTAGTTATGTGATCCAGTAGAGGTGAATTTTAGCATATTTGCATGTTTTATTCCTTAGTTATTTTACCATTATATAAATGCGTTTCAAGTTACTTAACGAAATGTCAAGATTTTATAGCATTTTTATGCATAGTTCACGTTTTAACGCATATAAAAGCATATTTTGTTATTTTTAAGCATTCTAGTGCTTAAACCAAGTTAAGAACACGGAAAATCAGAAAAATTGAATGGACAGAAGAAACGCAAAATATTGAAACACATTATAGTTGCATTTTATTTATTGAAATCTGACAACATGGAGACAGTGCATTGTTTTCAGCCTAACATTGTGGGCAATTTCCATGGCAATCAACAAAGCACTCCATAATTAAATGCATTGCTGATTCAGTGATGTTCAAGAAGCTTTTCATCATTTGAAAAGATCCTTGCAGACAATAGAAGTTCCGTGCCGTGGCGTCGTGGTCAAAGACATCCTGCCTAGAACTCGTGTTACAGAATGCGCGCTGGTTTGAATCCTCATGGGGGAAGAAATTTTCTAATGTAATTTTGGCCAGTGTATGAGACCGGTGTTCACCCAGCATCGTGATGCACTTGGGAAACTACGATAAGTAGCGAAGTCCGGTTACAAAAGCCAGGTGGCAAACGGCTGGGGGTATCATCGTTCTAATCACACGATGCCGCCATTCTGGTTGGATGATCGTGCACATCTGCTTCAGCGTGTGGGACGTGAAGACAGCAGCCAGCTGGTCAGTCTGGGCCATAAAAGAGCTGTAGTGTCATGGATTTTTTTTTGTGGATGATAGAAAACTTGTTGCCTGACCTTTGAGGGAAGTGAGGCGGTATGCGACAGTATGGAATGCCGCCACTGGTTTCTACGGCCAGAAAACACATACCGTTAGTGAAAAAGACATACCGTCACTGAAAAAATGTGATCCGTAAAAATTGTTTATACATTCTTTCACAGCATAGAGTGCTATCTGTTCTCAGATCTAAACCATAGCCTTCTGGAAATGTATTCAACGCGTATTTACACACATTTGATAAGTCAACCCCTAAAATTCAACAACTGTAGCATTTCAGTATAGAAGGTTGTGATCTGTACCTTATGGTGGCCATTGTTGCCAATTTAGTGACTATGTCATCAGATCTTATTCGTTTAAAATATTTGTCAGTGACAAATATCGTTACTTATCTATTATTTAAATAGGTTACATTCAGTAAGTACTATTTTAAATATTCGAATTTTTGACGCTTTAACATTTTAAATGATAAGTCTCAATGGACATTGCAAAATAATGTAGTAAATAACTGAAGTAAATTGAAATTATTTTATTCAGAAATTTAATGTGTTGCGTAAGCTTCAAAGACACGTTTACTGACTGCACGAAACAATTTATTGTATATATCATGTACATGTATGTTGTAAAGGGAGGGGGAGTAGGCCTACGTCTTTCTAAAGAGAGGTATGACAGCGGCAAATCTTGGATTAGCACACCGCCTCTGGTTTTTTATCCACTCCTCACCGTGCCTGACAATTTAGAAAAAATATACAACGCCAGCAGAAATAAAAAAAGTTATGTCTCAATATTCTTATCTATTACAGGAAAATCATCAGGGTAATAAGCAATTTGTTTATAATAAAATAAGTTTCTTTTCACAATTATAACACTGCATATTTTGTGACTTTCAGTGCATAAATACTGGTTTAAGTGCATATGTAAATGCATATTTGCCGTTTTTAGTGCATATGAAATCTGACCCCTAGTGATCAGGGTTGTAATTCACCATTTGCACAGCTAGCTTTATAAATAAACTAGTGGCTTGTGCAGCAAATGCTGCTGCAAACTAAGTTCGTTAGACGTTCAAATAAAAATTTTCAGATTTATTTTCAATGAAGAATACTTGTCTTTTTGATAGTTATGTGCTTCCATAATAAAAACTCCCTCTGAGTGGATTTTTTTAGGCAAATACTTTTTCTTGAACCTATCCAACTTCAGTTTTTTTGAGTTTCAAGGTGAAAACGCAAGTATCAATATCAGAACGATAGCAATAGCTATTTCAGGTCATTGTGGATTGTAGGCAAAAGTTAAAAAATGTCAGGTTTGCTAAGCTTTCGAACAATAGCAATTTCGTATAGCTGCTGCATGAAGAAATGTAGAGCGTAAAATCATTTTATCCTACTAAGAGACCTTGCTGAAATTGTCTGGAGACTACATAATTTTCTAGACCTCTTATTTTATCAGTAAGTAATACCATTTTATCTCTCCTTAGGAACTGTAATTTTTGCGCTCTCTCGAGCCAATACTGAAGACAATGACACATATCAATATCTACACTACACCGCCATTAAGTGTATGAAAAGACCCAACCACACTGGGTTAATAAGTATAAAATATTTGATTTTTAATAACAATATTATTATCTACTTAAGTTTTTGTAGTTATATATAGCAGTCAATCAGTAAATTATAGAAATGAAGATCTAAATTAAGATATTCTCTACATTTACTTACACAACCTCAAAACGTTTCACTTTCGCGTCATCAATATAGCATCAATATTATGTACAATTAATGAAAAATAGACGCATCATGATATTAACTACAATAATATTTAATTTCAATGGTAATAATGTCATCAAACCACCTCAAGTTTCGTAGATTTGAATATCCAATACACAGCTGTATTCAGAAAATTATACACTGCACAATCAGTTTTTAATAACAAATTGAATTGACCTCTAATATGTCGGCAATCCTGCAGGTCATGGCCTTCGTGTAATAGCCATTGTTTATTGTAGTGTGTGTTTTGTTCTGAAATTCAATCAAGTCGGCCGTGATTCAATATAATTAGTTCTCAAAACTGACAACAGATGGATTTTTGGAAAATAGGAAAATGATGTAGGAAAATTGACATTTCAGTGAAAACTACTACTTTTCCGAAAAACTTTGGATGCCAGGCATGAAAATGAGGGTCACTCATTAAATCCGTTCAGCCGTTTTCCCGTAATTTCCATTACCAGTTCAAATTATATATATATATAGATAATTCTGTTATAAGGACGAATGATAACAATCAAAAGAAAAAAAAACTAACTATATTGAAATACTGTTTGTTATTTTGTTTGGTATATATACAAAGAAATTAATTACGTGGTTGGTACCAAAACGGTACCCTTTGTTATAGGACAGCTACTTTTCTCCGAACTGTCTCTCTAATCAATATTATTCCCGTAATTTCGGTGACGATTTGTATCGCAATAAAAATTTTAAAGAAACTCCACCTTTTGCAGGTAATTATAGTCTACATCTCTACAATTTTATTAAAATTCTGTGATATTATTTTATGTTATAATCGCATTTCGAAGTAGTCATTACAGAGCTAGGAAGTTGGTACCAAAACTGTTAAGTTGTGTGAGCTTGGAAGCTATATCTCTACCGAAAGAAATCTAGTAGCGCAGCTCTCAAATGTCAGTGAACCAGAATGACAAACATGTACAGGCGGGTGGTAAAAACATGTGCTCAATCGTCCACAGCTTTAGAACAAGAATAATAAACGCATAATATAAAAAAAGAATAATTTATAATTATAAATTTTCTAACTCCCAAATGCAAATAATTTACCCATACATAAAAAAACAAAGTATACAATTAAGATTCTAGTATCAGTATAACAAATAACAATGAACATTTTCATTTTATCAAAAGACATACTCCTTTTAAGTTCAGAAAAAAACAAAAACAATATTTGAAATCTTAAATATTCCTTTCTACGTCACAAGACGATACTGGAGCAATTCTGAAATATGAAACGGTATTCCTTATTATCATCAGGTGAACAACTACTTTGTGAATCTAATAGTATATCGTATGCGGCACATAATATTAAACCCATAATTGTTTTCATAAAAATTTTCATTCTATTGCAATGACAGCTAGGAAGTTCGTACCGTATGTTCGATGTCGAACTTGGACTGCTAACAAACTGAATGCATAGCAGCACGAGACGTCAACTTACTTAACGAAGAATAAACAGGGAAAAATAAACGTGTTACTACTGTTTGCAGAATTATTTAATAACAGACGAGTTTATTTTTATCAAATCAAGCACAATATTAACATAAAATTAACAATGTTCTTCAAACTATTTACGACTGTACACATCTCCACAGAATGATACTATGCGTTGTTTATGTGAACTGCTTATTGTAAGTGAGCGGCAGCAGTGGGCGAGTGCGGGTGACATCTACACTCCTCGATGTATTCAACTTAAATCCACTGATTTGGTACAAACTTTCCTACCTATGGTAATTTACTACTCGACTTATATGCCGAAAAAGGTGTTCAGTTAACTCTAATCATTTCATGATACCTTTCCAGAACCAGTTCTCAATTTTCCCGCCAATAAAGAAGATGTTCCAGTGAAGGTACGTAATAAAATCACTTTTAGATTATTATTATTATTATTATTATTATTATTATTATTATTATTACTGTGGTGTCCAATAATGTAAGAAACACAATAGAAACAATCTCTATCAAAATGGTCTTTTCTTGGCAATAAACTTCCACCTCTGCGAGCAGTGATACAGATCGTCAGGTAAGGTTTCTTCACAGCGGTTAAAAAAACTTAAAAAGCCGTTTCGCCATACAGTAGAACCCGATTATCCGTAATCCGCTAACCGATTGGCGGATTATCCGTGTCTTTCTCTCGCTCCTTTTTTTCCCCTACAGAACATATGAAGTATATAGGCCTACTATTGTACGTTATGTTAGTATACGTATTTTTTCTAGAGAGTGTTATTACAATCATTTACAGTTAAACAGTTTTGGTCTACTGTTTGAGTTGTCGTAATACTCTACTTGTATAAAATGTATTCCATGAGTGTCAAAAAGAAAACATGTTGTGCTAAGTATTGAACAAAATGCAAATAATTAAGTGGTTTGGAAAGAGAAATTGTGAGTCATCTCGCATCACGATACGAGACCGATGTTACAACTGTACACGATTTAATAAAAATCAAAGACAGTGTATATGGTATATAAATCTACAATATGCAAAACTTTACTATTCCTATCTTTCCGCTGACAGCCATTAAAGGAGTTTTCTTACCTAAGAAAACACACGTCGTTGACAACCGAACTTAAATTAATGAACTTCTGATTCACTACTGCTGGCTAAACATAAGACCACGGAAAATGACGAAAGTTCAGGTTATTCATTTAAATTACGAAAATATTTCATGGTACGGATTATCCGATTTTTTCGATTAACCGTTCAGTTAACTCCTTCATTACGGATAATAGAGGTTCTACTGTAGTTGAAACATGGCCTAGTCATCGCTGGTTATGTGGGCGGCAGCATGGAAATCTTGGCGTAGACACATTTTTGGGTATTTGAACTGCATCACATATAAAGAATGTCGCATTTATCTTGTGCAGCTATTATAACTTTTTGTTTGGATAGGTATTGGAATTTTTGTTTTGAGCCTTATGTTAGAACGAAGGGCTAACATGAGTGTGGAGATTTGGTGCATGTAACTACATTTGTGGTACAAGATACACGTGACGTCATCAACAAATAGTACTTTTTCATACTTTAATCATGTTACATTGATTACACATATTAAGATGAGTTCAAAATGTATACAATGTATCTTCCTAATCAATAATTACAACAAAACGAAACAAAAAACGTACTTTCAATGTGATAATCAGACATCGAGATTTTGGACCCGATAGAATAAGTTTACTAAGTCCATACTATAGGCAGCTTTGTCACTGTGTTTGAGTGGATTGGAGTCGGCAGAGGAGAGACATGTGTACATCAAAACCAAGTCCAGTCAGTTCTGCTGGTGCTGTACAGTGCCGTTCCAAAGAAAGACAATTCAATTTATAAAACATTAATATAAAATGAATGTTAGAGGAAAAATTCTGTAGGACCAAAAAATTAATCTTTGCATAGAATAAAATAACAACCTATAATCTGAAATTTTCAAAATAAATTAATATGCATTTCCTTTCGGCTTCTTTCACTTAAGCACATGCAATACTTACTTACTGGCTTTTAAGGAACCCGGAGGTTCATTGCCGCCCTCATAAGCCTGCCATTGGTCCCTACCCTGAGCGATTAATCCAGTCTCTATCATATCACACCTCCTCAAATCCATTTTAATAATATCTTCCCATCTACGTCTCGGCCTCCCCAAAGGTCTTTTCCCTTCGGCTTCCTAACTAACATACTATATGCATTTCTGGATTCACCCATACGTACTACATGTCCTGCCCATCTCAAACGTCTAGATTTAATGTTCCTAATTATGTCAGGTGAAGAATACAATGCGTTCAGTTTCTGTGTTTTGTAACTTTCTCCATTCTCCTGTAACTTCATCCCTCTCCATCATCATTTCATAGATCTCAGGAATAGCTCGGTTCTTTATTTGTATGAATCTGACACAGGTGGAATTTCTTCCCTCTTAAAGAGACAAAATGTTTATATGTGAAATGTGTTTTCGGGAGTTACAGTGGGTCTCAAGAGTATCGTTTTTGTCTCCCCTTAGTCTGACATGACACAAAATTTACATGTAACATGATCCCCATTTATTTAAAAATAACAATTTCCGAACTCCTGCACAAATAAAATGCGTCTTAGAGTCTTCACGTTTGGCATACTTACTGTTAATTATATTCTTACGACTAATCAGATAGATAACCACATGCATAAATCAAAACTAGACTACTATCTCCTGTCCTCCTTCTGACAAAGTGACCTAGACATACAAAACTGTTTTTATTGTCAGAACAGTACCTCCTCTCCCTGCCTTATGAGTATGACTGAGTAAATAAAGCACATGGGACGACAAAAGGTCGCTACCCTCCTGCCCCCCACCCACTACCGTCATGATTTCAACTTGAAATCGCACTGTTTTCTTCTATCGGGTCTAAAGTCTCTAAGCCTGGGGATAATGTTATGCTTCGAGAATCACAGAAGATGTTCCAAATGGTGACCATTCACATTAATGCACATTCGAAGGCGTTCCCCGAAAGACCGTATGACTGCCCCGCATGTTGCTGGCTGAATGGACACACAAGCCTATCGAATGCGTTTGCTGCATGTCGTCTGGTGTTGTCAGAATGTTATGGTTACACACTGTCCTCATAGTTCCCCACAGGAAGAAGTCGAGGCGACAGGTCCGGAAAACGTGCAGGCCACTGTACGTGGATTGTGGCGTCGACAGTTGTTGTGGTTGTTACATGTTAGATACCTAACACACAACACGCGACGTACGGACGTCAGTCGTCTTTCGTTGTGTAAGTTAATGCACAAGATGAATGGGGCACCACAACAAACGACACATTCTGATGGCTTTCATTTTTGCATTTGTTATGGTTGATTGGGAAGGTGACATTGCCAATGCATTTTTGAACTCGTCTTAATGTGTGTAATCAATAAAACATGATTAAAGTATGTAATGCTATTTTAAAAATTGATGACGTCACGTGTATCTTGTACCATAATATAGTTACATGCACCAAATCTCTACACTCATGTTAACCCGTTCTAACATAACTCTCCAAAACAAAAATTCCAATACCTATCCAAACAAAAGTTATAATAGATGCACAAGATAAATGAGACACCGTGTATAGAGAAGTAACCAGGAAGGGATGGTTAACTCTTGATGCAAGGTGTATTATGGTATTTCGTCCGTTGTCGCATTGGTGCCAGGGAGTTGTTAATTTGTTGTGTTCCGATGGGGAAAACGATGGGGAAAATAAAATTTGTTGTAACTAGGGACCATATTCTATCCTAGAGCGTACGGAGATAAGACTATAATCGTGAGCAGAGCAGGAAGAGAAAGTGAGGTAGGTAATTTTGTGTCTTCCCTATTTAAACATCTCCATGCCTTCCACTGCCACTCCCCTACATTGCCATTTTTTATGCTTCCCTTCAAAAGCTTTAGAGCAGCAGTTGGAAATGTCTCACATAAGGCCTACTTTTTCACTCAACTAATATAAAAATATTGTACATAGAAAATACAGGGACATCATTTTATTTTACTTCAATTTTATTGTACCTGTGTTTTTGAATGTATTTCACCCACCCCTTCTACTTCAATGAAGTTCAGCCATCACACAGATCCAAGACCGCATATACAGTCATAGTAGCCTTACGGTCACAGTAAACAGTACGTTCAAATATTTTCCTTTACCAGTGATGAAAGAGCTTTCAATATTGAATCATTTTCGCACAGGTACTGTCGTCCATTTACCTACGTCGTATCTGGTTTCCACCAGCTTTTATTCGCCAACTAGTGGCTGGACTGTCTTAGATCTTTTCTGAGAACATTAATTTCTGTTAGGAATTGGACGTCTACGTGATATTATACAACTGTTTAAAATAACTTAAATAAAAGGGCCTCGTTAAGTAATTAACTTGTCACGTGATTTCTCTCCTTTCTACGACCCTACGACATAACCACTTGGACGGACAGTAGATAGCATGTCTAAGTAATTTTATCTTTTCGGATCGGGCAGAAGTAAAAGATTGAATTACAGTACGTAAGAGTACTCTTTCATAGAGTAGGTATAGAATTATTTCAACATGAGTTACTACTACGAAGACGAAACTGGTAAATGGGATTTGGGAACAATAGTCTATAGTGCGATAATATGCCATTAGAACTGAAGCCTGTATGGAAATGAACGGCCACCATTAAAAAAATGTGTTTAAATATTCATATTATGATTATTTTTCAAATTTAACTTCATTCTCTATATTGTACGTTAATGTGTTGTAGACAGTATAATATGCACTGCATAATGAATACGTCCGCATGGACAGCTCAGTTCGTGAGTAAAACCACTCACTGTTAATACTGTACTGTATTTTGATTAAACAAAAACCTAATGAAAAATGATGAAACTCAAAGCGCAATATTTCCTAGTTTACGTAAATGGATGAACTACTTTTCTTCCCTCCTATACCCAGTAAAGTGATTTGTTTGTATATTACGCCAGTATCATGGAACTCCAGTCAATGGAAGGGAATAGCAAACGGCGCATAGGTATAGTTATATTAAAAATGTTAGTAAAAATAAAATGATGTCCCTGTATAAATAACATCAATACAGAAAACACTGGTATAATAATAATAATAATAATAATAATAATAATAATAATAATAATAGCTAATAATAATAACAAAAGTAACAGCGAAATGTAAATTTGTTTATAGAGGATTCCACTTTGAAAAAATAGCATTGAACAAAATATGGAGGCTGTTTCATCAATTATTTTAAGTGTTTTTTCTTGATAACTGGGAATTAATTAGTTTCATTTAATTAATAGAACATAATTTGAGAAACATCGATTTCGTGTGCTAAAAATTGTGTACACACCTCTAAAATTACCATATATTTAATTTTACTAATAACGGGGTAACAGCTAAATTGATGGAATAGCCTTCCGCTCTCTTGCCGGACATATGCGCTGGAAAATTTAACAGACAAGTAGAAATTTGTGCACAGTAAAGGCTAAGATTTTACACTGTTAAAACACGTACATTTTCTGCTTATTTGAAGAAGTCACAAAATTTAACTGTCAGTAAAACAACAAAGGCATTAGGTATGTATTTTTTTATTTTATTGGGTTACTTTACGACGCTGTATCAACATTTCGGGTTATTTAGCGTCTGAATGAAATGAAGGTGATAATGTCGGTGAAATGAGTCCGGGGTCCAGCACCGAAAGTTACCTAGCATTTGCTCGTATTGGGTTGAGGGAAAACCCCGGAAAAACCTCAACCAGGTAACTTGCCCTGACAGGAATCGAACCCGGGCCACCTGGTTTCGCGGCCACAGACGCGCTGATCGTTACTCCCACAGGTGTGGACTTAGATATGTATCTTAGGTTCTTGTTTGTTATAGTGTGAAGTTAATAACGGAAAAGTGTATTTGTACATAATCCTAAAATTTGTATTATAGGAACTTTATAACATTTCTGATAACGGAAAAAATGTGCTACACATAATCTTAATTTTCTATTATGTATGTATTTATTTACACTGCAAGTGGGTTAAGCACCCGGTGGCAGTGGTATACACAATATTGTGGCGCCATGTTGAAGACCTGGTCGCATCCGGGAAGTTGCGCGCGCATCTAGTGCGAGGGAAGGTGCGGCATGACGCGGAGAAGAAGGAGCACGGGGGACATCTGGAAGTTCCTGGCAAAATGACGAATCGAAGGTTCGAGGAACGTGTGATTTAGTAAATAAAGCGAGAGCAGCGGAGTTGAATTAGATAGTCAGCTGCGAGAAAGCTAGTTAGCGGAGACGTATCGGTAGATCTGAGTTCGAGTGCAGTGAACTTGAGTAACTGTGGCAGAATCCAGACGAGTGCGGCGTATCCGGAAGTCTTCCTTCGAAGTGCAGTAAACTGTATCTGGAAGGCTTGGGGTTCGACGTACCGTGAACTTGAGTGATTGAGCTAGAAGAACTAGCCAAGGCGAACTGTGAACTGACAAACGTTTTGTTTGTAGATAGTGCTTTGAGACATTAGTTGAAATTAGGAGCACATTGTTTGTTCTTAATAATATACGTGAATTATTATTGTCGTTCGGTGGGTGCATTAACGACTACTATATTGCTGTATTGATTGGAATACCATGACCCCAAAATCAGGCAACAACTCCTCTTGGCTGAGCATCATGCCATCAACAAGCTCTGGCGGCGGCAGCTCTATCGTATTTCGCTGTGACGTTCCAAACATGATGAGTCAACGATAGACAGTGCTTTCATTCTATTCGAAGAATTACTCACAGTACGTACAGCACGATGTTAATTAAGGTTTGTAAGTAATATGATAATAGCCTAATTTGGAAATGTAAATAAATGTAAGAATTATTTAAATAATTGTAAATAAAAGGCAGTAAATGTAAATACTAAATGTAGCCTATATAATCTGGTAAAACAGTAAGCGATAGCGATAGACACGTTACGTTCAAATGTCTATCTTGCTTAATCTGACTTCGCAGATCCCCGTTCCCCCTCTCAAATGTTCTGCAGAGCATCCTCTATTTCCTGATTAAATTTGCGAGCTTTACTTAATCATCTATAGTATCTAGGTCTTAATTTTTGGCCTTATCTCCGGAAAGCTTTTCTGTTATTTGACGACTCTCACATTATGTATATATTTATCCTGTTTACTTCACAGGAAGATACAGATGAGAAAGCTGAGGTTGATAACGTCCTAGATCCCGCAGAAAATCCTGTCGGAGATAACAGAGGAACTGCACCAAAGAAACACGGATATTCCGATTTCCCAGTCACGAAAAAATGGCAAAACCAGTTTTTTAGAGTACAAACTATGATGATTATGACGACGGCATTCAACCAGGCTTTCTTTGATTGAGACCACATGATACTCTATTCCGGATAAAACCACTAATTTTTTAAAATCCATTATCATATTACAGTTAAACCTTATGAAGTTGTCCACCTATGAAATATGACTAAACTTTTATCAAACCGGCAAATTTTCATTTGCATCACCTCAGTTTGGTAATATTTTACGCACTTTTCACCTTGACTTCACCAATGTAACGGCAGTTGTTCAAAATGTTCTGTAGTACTGCACTACATAAATTCCTTATAAATGTACCAACGTTAACTTCAAGCATCTTTAAAACTTTCACCCAGGAGCTGTATTTCTTAAAGTTTTGCTGCCTGGATCCACCTCAACAATAAAATGATGTTGAAATTAAAGAACCGATAGCAACAAAGGAAGAAAAAAGTATTCCCTGTTGTTTTAGTCAACTGCACGAAGATAATTGGAACTTCATAAATTACATTAATAACATATCATTCATGAGCAAAGTTCAGCGTTTGGTACCTAGAGTCTCAAGTAATTCGGAACTATATAGGTATGTAAGATTATAAATCAGCGGCACTACACAGTTCAAGTCTTCTGTTCACTGAACATACGAAACAAAAGAAAGCTAGACACTTGGAGATTAGAATTTGGCAGGAGCACTTCATTGGAAAAAATGTATATTATCAGAAATGAGAGAATTTTTTTCATATGAAATAATTAAAAATGCTTGAAGTCATTTATTGTAATGTGTAAAAACTCGTTAAACACGCAGTCATAATTTGTTTTATTTCAAGTTTGTGCTGATTGTTACAAATTTTTAATTTGTCGGCGACTAAAAATATTTATGTGGCGCCTGAGTTTACTGAATTAAACATTTTTAAGATTTCGGATTTCTTTTATATCACTGCGACCAACACACAATGTTAACAAAAACGTTTGTAGCACGAAATTCGAATGTGCTTTTTTAATTAATATTGTTATATTTGTTTCGCATCTTAAGTTATTGTCACTACACAGCTTCAATGAAGAGCACAGAGCGTCTCAGGGCTTGTGTTTGTATTGCACAGATGTTTACTGTATTTCAATAATGTACCATCACAGTCTAGAAGCTCAATACGTAGTAAATATGCATACATTACATAGTTGCTCACCACTAGGATCGCTAATATCGCCTCGTACAGGCAATGCAAAATAGTGCCGGCACAGTCTATTGTTCCAGCACCTCAAAACTCCAAGCTTCGTGACTGTATATAGTAGACTGTGGTGCCATTATCATAGCTCGAATGATTTTCTCATTGTGTTTGTGGGCAAAGTGTGCTGACTCTTGAAAATAAAAAGGCTGGCTCCTGAACTCTTAGTGTCATGTATCCCTGGTAAAAATTGAGGACTTGGTCCGAATAGGGCGTTAACGAAAATGGTGTTTCAGATACGTTAAGAACTTGTACGCCGATCCAATTCAAGTTAAACAATATTCTGGAACACATCATTATTTAAATTTATTTTGAAATAAATATAATAAGAAAATGTTGGAGAAACAGCATCAGGCCTTTTCCGACAAAAACGTTACTTGTAATTAATATGCTTAACAGATTTTTAAACTCTACAAAATTGATTTATTAAAGGATATAATATGTTTACATCAGTTATACCATAGTTTCTTAAATCATATCTCCCCTTTGCATTTATTGTACTTCAATAATTGCACACACTAATGGAAATAGACACTATACATAATTTAAACAAGTATAAATACAAATATGTTTATTTTATACTTCTCTTTCTTCTTTTCTTTGTTATCACGCGTCAGACGTGTTTCTGTTCCTGTTGAAGTTCTTCAAACAATATGCCATATCATACATTTTCCTCCTTCATCCAAGAATGGATAGAGACTTCTTACGTCCTTTTCCTTGAAGGGGTTAATAGGCATTGGTTTCATTTGTGATGGATTCAAACTCTTCATCTCTAACAATGCCAAAAGAGGAGACTTTCAGGCGTTAAAAGAATGAAAGATGATGAGTACGAGGCTGACGCTGATTACACTCAATAACAAAATAACATTTTCGGTGGATATCTTGGTATCCAACAAGCATTCTAAGACAACTGGAACATGGTTGAATATGCAAACCATTTGTCTCTATTACCCACCGTTCTTGAGATATACGACATCAACCATTATGTTTAAGAACTCACAGACAGGAATTTCAGCAGAGCATTTATTGCTACATGGAGTAATAATGAAATATGGCTTTAGATAAGAAATGATGCAAATGTGCCACATGGCACATAATTATAATAATAACATAGTTGAAGGTATATTGCAAGTGTAAAATACATATGTATATATAGAATATACTTCATTTGTGCTGAACATTTGTCATGTCGCGCTCAAGCGTCCAGCAGTAGTCAGCCAACATCGCTGCACTTCCATCGACCCTGATAGCGTGACTCCATCACCGAGATGTCTTAATGAAAACGTTCATCATGTTCGTCGCTGACTAAACCTTAGGTTCTCGGGGAAGAAATCAAGATGTGAGTCGAGATGCATTTTGAGGACGTGTTTGCAACCTAGCTGTCTGTACGCACTGATACACTTTTTGCACAACATTCCTACATAGTCAGTCGATTTATTATTTGCAAGGAAATTGTCTACGACTGACTTCAATGCCACCCTTGCATCTCTTTGAGTATCATCCAGTAAGTCTTGAAGTGGCTGTCAATGATCTTCCTTATTTGTGGACCTATGAACACACCTTCTTTCATTTTCTCGTAACTCAACTTCGAAACTTGTGCACAGGGTGCCAATGCATCTGAGTCATTGTCTAGTGCATTCGAGAGTCTTCATTGGAAAAAGCCGTGGCATAATAACTTTGTCATCTCAACCAACAGCACACGAAGGACGATTTTATTTCCTGTCTGCATTCTATCTCTGACTGGCCAATTTTTCTTTTTATAGCAGTTCTTTCTGTCTCTGCTGTCCCACACGCACATAAATCAGCTGTACTTCTGGTGTACCCTGTCTGCATTCCATGAAATTGTGATAACTTTTAAATCACCACCAGATACGCCAATTGTACTTGCGATAGCGAATTTTTTAAGAAGTAGAGATATGGTTTCGTACGTCCTTTCAGGTGCGTAGAATATGCAACCGGTACTGAAGCATTTCTGTTTCCGTTGTGTAACAATACTGCCTTCAAACTTGTCCTATATGAGTCTATGAATAGTCGCCATGCTTCAATGCTGTGTTTCACCCCGAGACTTGACATAAAAACCTTTGAACGTCCATGGAGTAGCAAATAGTGTCACTCATTGCAAAGAACTTTACAAGTTCTTTGTGTCTGTCTCAGAAAACTGTGAATTCGTTCTGCAAGGAAATTAAATTCTTTAAGACGTACTGACAGTTCAGCAGTTCTTTTTTTAATACATGAGATTTTTAAGTCCCTGCGTTATCTACTGTACATGTTTTACTTTTGAATTTTTCACAACATTGAGTGGAGAACATCCACTGAAGTGATTTTGAAATTAAGTGAAAAATTCAATACAGTTACTCTTAATATCAGTAGTACCAGTATCATATATGTTTTCCAAGATTCATTATGTAGACATAAATGTATATAATCATTAGATACAGCATTTACGATCCTTTCTTAGTTTTTAAATTAATATTTTGAAATTGTTCAGTGACATTGCAAACCCTTTAGGATTTGTTTATCATGTTCAGACAAGCCATTGAATATATGTTCTGTCGAATAGGAATTCAGCCTAATTCTGTGTGTACAAACATTTATCAATGGCTGTGCTACTTCAACGAATTTAATTTGATTAGTTTCGCAACAATTGGACTTGCTGTTATATCCTGTTATTTAGATATTTAATTTAGGTTGATTTATTAACTCTTTACTATGCAAGATGCCTCTTATTTCAATAATCTCTATATCACGTTAAATAGCCATTGTCTACACCTAAAAGTATTATAGTCATCCTCATTTCTCATCATAATGTATGGAACCGACGTGACATGAGACAGCTTGTTATAGCTCTGGTGAGGCTGGATAGCGGGGCTAGAACTGCTGGCCGTTTGGTCGATGATCCTGGAAGTACAGCCGCGAGGTGGGTTCATAGTTACCAAAATTTAGGGAGGTCGAAAATCGCCCTATTCCTGGGCGTCCGCGGATTTTTCATTGGAAGAGGATGCTCTCTTATTCGAGACAGTTCGACAGGACCCCTTCTGACTGCTAACGAAATAAGAGCATCTAATTTCAGCCCTTCACAGAATGTGATCAGCAGGTTGAGGAAAGTATTAGGGAGCCGGGAGGGCTGTGCAATTGGAAATATTGAGGAAGTAAGCTGTCTGAAGCTGTCTTGCCTTTAGCTACCAATCGAGTGGATTTCGGGATTGGAGAAATGTAATTTTTCCGACGAAACAACCATCTGGAATGATTACGAAGGTCCCTGTCGTATCTTTATCGTGAGGATGGTTCCGACATGACCAGCGCGTGCACCGACGTGAAAGATCGGGCGCTTTAGCATATCGTGTTGGGGTGGATGTCTTACGATGGACCTGGCGTTATAGAACGCATCGATGGCCGGTTTAATGCGGGAACTTACGAGAACATTCTGGAAAATATATTCTTTCTCCGCCTGAGAACGTTTTCGAAGGAACATTGCTGTTCCAGCAGGATAACCATCCTGCACTATGTGCAAGCATTCGAAGATGGTTTCAAAGGAGACCCTAGATCGAAATCATTAATTGGCCTCCGAAGTCACCTGATTTGAATGTCATCGAAAATTTATGGGCGGAAACTGAAAAAGAGAAGGATAGCCACCTGCCCACTCGACGCCCTCGGAAATTGATACGAATTGTGTGGGATCAAGTTATTTGACACCTGGGAAGATCTCGCCGGGGATCAGAACTTATTCCACAATCTCGTGACATCCATGCCGGATCGACTTAGAGCTGTAAGAAGCTGATGGCATGTGGACAAGATTTTTAAGTTAACAGGTCTCTTTTTTGTTTTCTTTGCGATTTTTGTTTTCAGGAAGAATACTTTTAGCCCATTAAGATTTATTTTTTGACGAGGTTCATCCCACTTGTAAGACCAGAAATTGGGCATAAATTATTCCATATTTTTCGATAAATTAGACAGTCGAGGAACTCTGAACAAATTAATTACACCTCAATAAAAAAATTACCTGGGATCGAACACGAGACGTTTCGATTTATACAGGTGAACTGACACGCTACTATATGAGCTACCGAGACAAGACAGTGACAGCAGCAGTCCAGAATGTAGATTCCTTAGTGAGACATTTGCCATTCGGTACAGTGAAGCAAATGATATTTGTGACTCGAGCTATGTTGTGAAAGGGTGGCCTTAAATGGCTATCTTTTTCGTGATCCTTATTCTGGTCCTTGTCCTTGTTAGGTCCTTGTAACAATTCTTGTACTATTTGTCATGGTATGTATCCTTACGTCGATATCGAGTGAACACGCGCTGTAGAACTTTAACTTCGACGACCAAGAATCGTTTCATTCTTTTAGGGTAACTGTGCGTAACGGTTCATATTTCAATCAAATCTTTCGTGTTTTTACTGTAATTTCAGTCGGCTGAACGCAAAATCTAAAAATGGATTTACTAACCATCTGTGATAATCATATTAATTTGGGTCTCTTCCGGAAAATACTCAAAAGGCTGTCGTGTGAATTTGGAAACTTTATAGCATGTTCGCAAACAAAAATACAGTGTTTGTCATATTACCGTAACCAAACGTTGCAAAGTAGTTTAATATACTGCAAAACATCACATTCCTTTTTGTCAAGTAATATCTATGAGAAATCAACTTTCTTTAGAAATAATTTCATTTATCCATGCCTCTTATTACGCTAACATCGGGGCCTTGAACTACTACAAATTCTCCGTCATTAACAAATAATAACCATAATAGAGAATTCTGCAAGTTCTAAAGCTAATAATCTTACATAAATTATTCGTCTAACGTGCAACCAATTGTGGAGTTCTGGCTGAATAGGTTACTCCTATGAGTGCGCCTTGTATAATAAATAATACAGCCTATGTAGAACATGGAGTAAGGCCACGAGGAAGAAACCAAGGAGAAAAATTCGATTCGGTGCCTTGATTGTGCCTCAGGCTCGACCCCGTGCAGGAAACGAAATTTTCTCCGTCACTAATAAATACTATTTCGCTATCACCGATTCCATCGACGCTATATAACCAGTATATGACGTCATTAAATATCCAGCTAAAAAAATAACGTACAATTTTGTATTGCACAACAGGTGCTTAAGATGACGGCCCTAAACATTTAGTATTTACATTTCATATACATATTTAATAACTGATTAAATGGCGATCTTACTATGGACTCGCCCAAGAGTCTTGCTGGGGTGTAATTATGTAAGCATGTGTGGCTTACAGCTGTTTCGATGTTACTTGACTCCAACCTCAGAGCCTACTAGATATATTTACTATTATATATATGTATCAATTACATGAGGCAATGTTTTACTTGATGATTTATTTTCTTTATTTGGTTATTTTACGACGCTGTATCAAGTAGAGGTTATTTAGCGTCGACGGCATCGGTAATAGCAACATGATATTCGAGAGATGAGTCAGTGTCAGTATAACAAATAACAATGAACATTTTCAATTTATCAAAAGACATACTCCTTTTAAGTTCAGAAAAAAAAAACAATATTTGAAATCTTAAAATATTCTTTCTACGTCACAAGACGATACTGGAGCAATTCTGAAATATGAAACGGTATTCCTTATTATCATCAGGTGAACAATTACTTTGTGAATCTAATAGTATATCTCGTATGCGGCACATAATATTAAACCCATAATTGTTTTCAGCAAAATTTTTCATTTCTATTGCAATGACAGCTAGGAAGTTCGTATCGTAATTTCGATGTCGAACTTTGACTGTAACGCAACCGAATGCATAGCAGCACGAGACGTCAACATTTAACGAAGAATAAACAGGGAAAAAATAAACGTGTTACACACTACTGTTTGCAGAATTATTTAATAACAGACGAGTTTACTTTTTATCAAATCAAGCACAATATTAACATAAAATTAACAATGTTCTTCAAACTATTTACGACTGTACACAGCTCCACAGAATGATACTATGCGTTGTTTATGTGAACTGCTTATTGTGGCGAGCGGCAGCAGGGCGAGGTGCGGGTGACATCTACACTCCTCGATGTATTCAACTTAAATCCACTGATTTGGTACAAACTTCCTACCTATGGTACTTACTACTCGACTTATATGCCGAAAAGGTGTTCAGTTAACTTAATCATTTCATGATACCTTTCAGAACCAGTTCTCAATTTTCCCGCCAATAAAGAAGATGTTCCAGTGAAGGTACGTAATAAAATCACTTTTTAGATTATTATTATTATTATTATTATTATTATTATTATTATTATTATTATTATTACTGTGGTGTCCAATAATGTATAGAAGCAGAATAGAAACAATCTCTATCAAAATGGTCTTTTCTTGGCAATAAACTTCCACCTCTGCGAGCAGATACAGATCGTCAGGTAAGGTTTCTTCACAGCGGTTAAAAAAACTTAAAAGCCGTTTCGCTATACAGTAGAACCCCGATTATCCGTAATCCTATTAACCGATTGGCGGATTATCCGACTGTCTTTCTCTCGCTCCTTTTTTTCCCTACAGAAACATATGAAGTATATAGGCCTACTATTGTACGTTATGTTAGTATACGTATTTTTCTAGAGAGTGTTATTACAATCATTTACAGTTAAACAGTTTTGGTCTACTGTTTGAGTTGTCGTACTCTACTTCTGTATAAAATGTATTCCATGAGTGTCAAAAGAAAACATGTTGTGCTAAGTATTGAACAAAATGCAAATAATTAAGTGGTTTGGGGAAAGAGAAATTGTGAGTCATCTCGCATCACGATACGAGACCGATGTTACAAGTGTACACGATTTAATAAAATCAAAGATAAAGTGTATACAGTATGTAAATCTACAATATGAAAACTTTACTATTCCTATCTTTCCGCTGACAGCCATTAAAAGGAGTTTTCTTACCCTAAGAAACACGTCGTTGACAAACCGAACTTAAATTAATGAACTTCTGATTCACTACCAAGCGTATTAAACATAAGACCACGGAGAAAATGACGAAAGTTCAGTGTTATTCACTTAAATTACGAAAATATTTCATGGTACGGATTATCCGATTTTTTCGATTAACCGTTCAGTTAACCCCCTTCATTACCACGGATAATAGAGGTTCTACTGTAGTTGAAACATGGCCTAGTCATCTCGCGCTGGTTATGTGGGCGGCAGCACATGGAAATCTTAAGGAGTAGACACATTTTTTTGGGTATTTGAACTGCATCACATATAAAGAATGTCGCATTTATCTTGTGCAGCTATTATAACCTTTTGTTTGGATAGGTATTGGAATTTTTGTTTTTGAGCTTTATGTTAGAACGAAGGGCTAACATGAGTGTGGAGATTTGGTGCATGTAACTACATTGTGGTACAAGATACACGTGACGTCATCAATTTTTCAAATAGCACTACATACTTTAATCATGTTACATTGATTACACATATTAAGATGAGTTCAAAAATGTATCACAATGTATCTTCCTAATCAATAATTACAACAAAACGAAACAAAACGTACTTTCAATGTGATAATCAGACATCGAGATTTTGGACCCGATAGAATAAGTTTACTAAGTCCATACTATAGGCAGCTTTGTCACTGTGTTTGAGGTGGATGGGAGTCGGCAGAGGAGAGACATGTGTACATCAAAACCAAGTCCAGTCCAGTTCTGCTGGTGCTGTACAGTGCCGTTCCAAAGAAAGACAACTAATTTATAAAACATTAATATAAAATGAATGTTAGAGGAGAAAAATTCTGTAGGACCAAAAATTAATCTTTACGTAGAATAAAATAACAACCTATAATCCGAAATTTTCAAAATAAATTAATATGCATTTCTTTCGGCTTCTTTCATAAGCACATGTGCAATACTTACTTACTGGCTTTTAAGGAACCCGGAGGTTCATTGCCGCCCTCACATAAGCCCGCCATTGGTCCCTACCCTGAGCGATTAATCCAGTCTCTATCATATCACACCTCCCTCACATCCATTTTAATAATATCTTCCCATCTACGTCTCGGCCTCCTTAAAGGTCTTTTTTTCCCTTCGGCTTCCTAACTAACATACTATATGCATTTCTGGAATCACCCATACGTACTACATGTCCTGCCCATCTCAAACGTCTAGATTTAATGTTCCTAATTATGTCAGGTGAAGAATACAATGCGTTCAGTTCTGTGTTTTGTAACTTTCTCCATTCTCCTGTAACTTCATCCCTCTTCATCATCATTTCACATAGATCTAGGAATAACTCGGATTCTTTATTTGTAAGTGAATCTGACATAGGTGGAATTTCTTCCTCTTAAAGAGACCAAATGTTTATATGTGAAATGTGTTTTCAGGAGTTACAGTGGGTCTCAAGGTATCGTTTTTGTCTCCCCTTAGTCTGACATGACACAATTTACATGTAACATGATCCCCATTTATTTAAAAATAATAATTTCCGAACTCCTGCACAAATAAATGCGTCTTAGAGTCTTTCACGTTTGGCATACTTACTGTTAATTATATTCTTACGACTAATCAGATAGATAACCACATGCATAAATCAAAACTAGACTACTATCTCCTGTCCTCTCTTCTGACAAAGTGACCTAGACATACAAAACTGTTTTTATTGTCAGAACAGTACCTCCTCTCCCTGCCTTATGAGTATGACTGAGTAAATAAAGCACATGGGACGACAAATAGGTCGCTACCCTCACTGCCCCCACCCACTACCGTCCTGATTTCCAACTTGAAATCGCACTGTTTTCTTCTATCGGGTCTAAAGTCTCTAAGCCTGGTGATAATGTTATGCTTCGAGAATCACAGAAGATGTTCCAAATGGTGACCATTCACATTAATGCACATTCGAAGGCGTTCCCGAAAGACCGTATGACTGCCCGCATGTTGCTGGCTGAATGGACACACAAGCCTGTCGAATGCGTTGCTGCATGTCGTCTGGTGTTGTCAGAATGTTATGGTTACACACTGTCCTTTACAGTTCCCCACAGGAAGAAGTCGAGTGGCGACAGGTCCGGAAAACGTGCAGGCCACTGTACGTGGATTGTGGCGTCGACAGTTGTTGTGGTTGTTTACATGTTAGATACCTAACACACAACACGCGACGTGTACGGACGTCAGTCGTCTTTCGTTTTGTGTAAGTTAATGCACAAGATGAATGGGGCACCACAACAAACGACACATTCTGATGGCTTTCATTTTGCATTTTTGTTGTTATTGATTGGGAAGGTGATATTGTAATGCATTTTGAACTCGTCTTAATGTGTGTAATCAATAAAACATGATTAAAGTATGTAATGCTATTTTAAAAATTGATGACGTCACGTGTATCTTGTACCATAATATAGTTACATGCACCAAATCTCTACACTCATGTTAACCCCTTCGTTCTAACATAACTCTCAAAAACAAAAATTCCAATACCTATCCAAACAAAAAGTTATAATAGATGCACAAGATAAATGAGACGCCGTGTATAGAGAAGTAACCAGGAAGGGATGGTTAACTCTTCTGATGCAAGGTGTATTATGGTATTTCGTCCGTTTGTCGCATTGGTGCCGGAGTGTTGTTAGTTGTGTTCCGATGGGAACGATGGGGAAATAAAATTTGGTTGTAACTAGGGACCATATTCTATCCTAGGGCGTACGGAGATAAGACTATAATCGCGTGAGCAGAGCAAGAAGAGAAAGTGAGGTAGGTAATTTTGTGTCTTCCCTATTTAAACATCTCCATGCCTTCCACTGCCACTCCCCCTACATTGCCATTTTTCGTATGCTTCCCCTTTCAAAAAGCTTTAGAGCAGCAGTTGAAATGTCTCATAAGGCCTCCTTTTCCACTCAACTAATATAAAAATACTGTACACAGAAAATACAGGGACATCATTTTATTTTTACTTCAATTTTTATTGTACCTGTGTTTTTGAATGTATTTCACTCCCACCCCTTCTACTAATGAAGTTCAGCCATCCTTCACACAGATCCAAGACCGCATATACAGTCATAGTAGCCTTACGGTCACAGTAAACAGTACGTTCCAAAAATATTTTCGCCTTTACCAGTGATGAAAGAGCTTTCAATATTGAATCATTTTCGTACAGGTACTGTCGTCCATTTACCTACGTCGTATCCTGGTTTCCCCCACCAGCTTTTATTCGCCAACTAGTGGCTGGACTGTCTTAGATCTTTTCTGAGAACATTAATTTCTGTTAGGAATTGGACGTCTACATGATATTATACAACTGTTTAAAATAACTTAAATAAAAGGGCCTCGTTAATTAACTGTCACGTGATTTCCTCCCTTTCTACGACCCTACGACATAACCACTTGGAGGGACAGTACATAGCATGTCTGAGTAATTTTATCTTTTCGGATCGGGCAGAAGTAAAGATTGAATTTACAGTACGTAAGGTACTCTTTTATAGAGTAGGTATAGAATTATTTCAACATGAGTTACTACTACGAAGGACGAAACTGGCAATTGGGATTTGGAACAATAGTCTATAGTGCGATAATATGCACATTAGAACTGAAGCCTGTATGGAAATGAACGGCCACCATTAAAAAAAATGTGTTTAAATATTCATATTATGATTATTTTTCAATTTAACTTCATTCTCTATATTGTACGTTAATGTGCTGTAGACAGTATAATATGCACTGCATAATGAATACGTCCGAATGGATAGCTCAGTTCGTGAGTAAAAACACTCATTGTTAATACTGTACTGTATTTTGATTAAACAAAAACCTAATGAAAATGATCAAACTCAAAAGCGCAATATTTCCTAGTTTACGTAAATGGATGAACTACTTTTCTTCCCTCCTATACCCCGTAAAGTGATTTGTTTGTATATTACGCCAGTATCATGGAACTCCAGTCGTGGAAGGGGATAGCAAACGGCGTATAGGTATAGGCAAGTTATATTAAAAATGTTAGTAAAAATAAAATGATGTCCCTGTATAAATAACATCAATACAGAAAACACTGGTATAATAATAATAATAATAATAATAATAATAATAATAATAATAATAATAATAATAATAATAATAATAAAAGTAACAGCGAAATGTAAATGTGTTTATAGAGGATTCCACTTTAAGAAAATAGCATTGAACAAAATATGGAGGCTGTTTCATCAATTATTTTAAGTGTTTTTCTTGATAACTGGGAATTAATTAGTTCCATTTAATTAATAGAACATAATTTGAGAACTACATCGACTTCGTGTGCTAAAATTGTGTTACACCTCTAAAATTACCATATATTTAATTTACTAATAACGGGGTAACAGCTAAATTGATAGAATAGCCTTCCGCTCTCTTGCCGGACATATGCGCTGGAAAATTTAACAGACAAGTAGGGGTGGCACAGTAAAGGCTAAGATTTTACACTGTTAAAACACGTACATTTTCTGCGCTTATTTGAAGAAGTACACAAAATTTAACTGTCAGTAAAACAACAAAGGCGTAAGGTATGTATTTTTTTTTTATTTTATTGGGTTACTTTACGACGCTGTATCAACATCTCGGGTTATTTAGCGTCTGAATGAAATGAAGGTGATAATGTCGGTGAAATGAGTCCGGGGTCCAGCACCGAAAGTTACCTAGCATTTGCTCGTATTGGGTTGAGGGAAAACCCCGGAAAAACCTCAACCAGGTAACTTGCCCCGACAGGGAATCGAATCCGGGCCACCTGGTTTCGCGGCCAGACGCGCTGATCGTTACTCCACAGGTGTGGACTTAGGTATGTATCTTAGGTTCTTGTTTGTTATAGTGTGAAGTTAATAACGGAAAAAGTGTGTTGTACATAATCCTAAAATTTGTATTATAGGAACTTCTTAACATTTCTAATAACGGAAAAAATGTGCTACACATAATCTTAATTTTGTATTATGTATGTATTTATTTACACTGCAAGTGGGTTAAGCACCCGGTGGCAGTGGTATACACAATATTGTGGCGCCATGTTGGAAGACCTGGTCGCGTCGGGGAAGTTGCGCGCGCATCTAGTGCGAGGGAAGGTGCGGCATGACGCGGTGAAGGAGCACGGGGGGACATCTGGAAGTTTCGCAAAGCCAAGCGAATCGAAGGTTCGAGAACGTGTGATTTAGTAAATAAAAGCGCGAGCAGCCTTCGGAGTTGAATTAGATAGGCAGCTGCGAGAAAGCTAGTTAGCGGAGACGTATCCGGTAGATCTGAGTTCGAGGTGCAGTGAACTTGAGTAACTGTGGCAGAGTCCAGACGAGTGCGGCGTATCCGGAAGTCTTCGCTTCGAAGTGCAGTAAACTGTATCTGGAAGGCTTGGGGTTCGACGTACCGTGAACTTGAGTGATTGAGCTAGAAGAACTAGCCAAGGCGAACGAACTGTGAACTGACAGTTTTGTTTTGTAGATAGTGCTTTGTGAACATTAGTTGAAATTAGGAGTACATTGTTGTTCTTAAGGGAACTGGGTAGTGATGCCTGTGCGATTAAAAAAATTTCAGTACAAAAATTTAGTTCAATATTTCTAAGCTTTTAGTGCTCAGAGTGGAATAAAAATTGCCATATGATACAATCAATCATTCTGAATTCAGTGGTATAAAAGACAACTAATTAGTTTCGTATCCAAGTGCAAAAGAAAGGCCCTAACTGATAACCTGTTTTCCGACTTTGTTAAATGTAGCTCATTCTTCAGGTGCACATTACTTTCTACAATCTTCACTCATATACCTTGCATTTTTTAAAGTTATATAGTAATGTGCATTATAAATACTAAAGCAAAATTTAGTTAAATATTTCACCCCTAGTGAAACAGAAAAATATTGAACTTTACTTAACATTTTTTGCAATTTTTTTCGATGTATTTTTTCTCGTGTTATATCTGCGATATTCTTAAACACGTAGGTTTACTATGTAGTACACAAGCTGCAGAAAACACTGTAAAAAGTTTATGTAAATTGATTCAGTAGTTTCAGAGAAAAATTCACTTACGTTTGAAAAATGTCAACTTATGGAAAACTGCATTTAAAAAACAGAACGATATATGAATTACATGCACAGTCAAATTTAAAGAGGTTATTTAAAGGACTTACCTCCAGAAATACCTCCCAGAATATTTATATTGTTTTAAAGAGCAAGTTTTGTACTTTTTTAAAACACAAAATAAGAAATCGGATTTTTGACCTCTAATCACTACCTGGTTCCTTTAATAATATACGTGAATTATTATTGTCGTTCGGTGGAGTGCAGTAACGACTACTATATCTACTATATTGCTGTGTTGATTGGAATACCCGCGACCCCAAAATCAGGCAACAACTCCTCTTGGCTGAGCATCATGCCATCAACAAAGCTCTGGCGGCGGCCGCCTCTATCGTATTTCGCTGTGACGTTCCAAACATGATGAGTCAACGACAGACACTTTCATTCTATTCGAAGAATTATTCACAGTACGTACAGCACGATGTTAATTAAGGTTTGTAAGTAATATGAAAATAGGCCTAATTTGGAAATGTAAATAAATGTAAAGAATTATTTAAATAACTGTAAATAAGTGTAAGTAAATGTAAATACTAAATGTAGCCTATATAATCTGTATAACAGTAAGCGATAGCGATAGACACGTTTACGTTCAAATGTCTATCTGCTTAATCTGACTTCGCAGATCCCACGTTCCCCCTCTCAAATGTTCTGCAGAGCATCCTCTATTTCCTGATTAAATTTGCGAGCTTTTACTTAATCATCCTATAGTATCTGGGTCTTAATTTTTGGCCTTATCTCCGGAAAGCTTTTTTCTGTTATTTGACGACTCTCACATTATGTATATATTTATCCTGTTTTACTTCACAGGAAGATACAGATGAAAAAGCTTAGGTTGGTAACGTCCTAGATCCCGCAGAAAATCCTGTCGGAGATAACAGAGGAACTGCACCAAGAAACACGGATTTTCCGATTTCCCAGTCACGAAAATGGCAAAACCAGTTTTTAGAGTACAACTATGATGATTATGACGACGGCATTCGACCAGGCTTTCTTTGGTTGAGACCACATGATACTCTATTCGGATAAAACCACTACTAATTTTTTAAAATCCATTATCATATTACAGTTAAACCTTATGAAGTTGTCCACCTATGTAATATGACTAAACTTTTATCAAACCGGCAAATTTTCATTTGCATCACCTCAGTTTGATAATATTTTACGCACTTTTCACCTTGACTTCACCAATGTAACGGCAGTTGTTCAAAATGTTCTGTAGTACTGCACTACATAAATTCCTTATAAATGTACCAACGTTAACTTCCAAGCATCTTTAAAACTTTCACCCAGAGCTGTACTTAACAGTTTTGCTGCCCTGGATCCACCTCAACAATAAAGTGATGTTGAAATTAAGAATCCGATAGCAACAAACACTAATAACATATCTATCATTCATGAGCAAAGTTCAGCGTTTGGTACCTAGAGTCTCCAAGTAATTCGGAACAATATAGGTATGTAAGATTATAAATCAGCGGCAACTACACAGTTCAAGTCTTCTGTTCACTGAACATACGAAAACAAAAGAAAGCTAGACACTTGGAGATTAGAATTTGGCAGGGAGCACTTCATTGGGAAAAAATGTATATTATCAGAAATGAGGAGAATTTTTCATATGAAATAATTAAAAATGCTTGAAGTCATTTATTGTAATGTGTAAAAACTCGTTAAACACGCAGTCATAATTTGTTTTATTTCAAGTTTGTGCTGATTGTTACAAATTTTAATTTGTCGGCGACTAAAAATATTTATGTGGCGCCTGAGTTTACTGAATTAAACATTTTTAAGATTTCGATTTCTTTTATATCACTGCGACCAACACACAATGTTAACAAAAACGTTTGTAGCACGAAATTCGAATGTGCTTTTTAATTAATATTGTTATATTTGTTTCGCATCTTAAGTTATTGTCACTACACAGCTTCAATGAAGAGCACAGAGCGTCTCACAGGGCTTGTGTTTGTATTGCACAGATGTTTACTGTATTTCAATAATGTACCATCACAGTCTAGAAGCTCAATACGTAGTAAATATGCATACATTACATAGTTGCTCACCACCAGGATCGCTAATATCGCCTCATTACAGGCAATGCAAAATAGTGCCGGCACAGTCTATTGTTTCCAGCACCCTCAAAACTCAAGCTTCGTGACTGTATATAGTAGACTGTGGTGCCATTATCATAGCTCGAATGATTTTCTCATTGCGTTTGTGGGCAAAGTGTGCTGACTCTTGAAAATAAAAAGGCTGGCTCCTGAACTCTTAGTGTCATGTATCCCTGGTAAAAATTGAGGACTTGGTCCGAATAGGGCGTTTAACGAAAATGGTGTTTTCAGATACGTTAAGGAACTTGCTACGCCGATCCAATTCAAGTTAAACAATATTCTGGAACACATCATTATTTAAATTTATTTTGAAATAAATATAATAAAGAAAACTGTTGAGAGACAGCATCACAGGCCTTTTCCGACAAAAACGTTACTTGTAAATAATATGCTTAACAGATTTTTAAACTCTACAAAATTGATTTATTAAAGGATATAATATGTTTACATCAGTTATACCATAGTTTCTTAAATCATATCTCCCCTTTGCATTTATTGTACTTCAATAATTGCACACACTAATGGAAAAAGACACTACATAATTTAAACATGTATAAATACAAATATGTTTATTTTTATACTTCTCTTTCTTCTTTTCTTTGTTATCATGCGTCATCAGACGTGTCTTCTGTTCCTGTTGAAGTTCTTCAAACAATATGCCATATCATACATTTCCTCCTTCATCCAAGAATGGATAGAGACTTCTTACGTCCTTTTCCTTGAAGGGGTTAATAGGCATTGGTTTCATTTGTGATGGATTCAAACTCTTCATCTCTAACAATTCCAAAGGAGACTTTCAGGCGTTAAAGGAATGAAAGATGATGAGTACGAGGCTGACGCTGATTACACTGAATAACAAAATAACACTTTCGGTGGATATCTTGGTATCCAACAAGCATTCTAAGACAACTGGAACATGCTGATTCCGAATATGCAAACCATTTGTCTCTATTACCCACCGTTCTTTGAGATATACGACATCAACCATTATGTTTAAGAACTCACAGACAGGAATTTCAGTAGAGCATTTATTGCTACATGGAGTAATAATGAACATGGCTTTAGATAAGAAAATGATGGAAATGTGCCACATGGCACACAATTATAATAATAACATAGTTGAAGGTGTAATACACATGTAAAATACATATGTACATATATAGAATATACTTCATTTGTGCTGAACATTTGTCATGTCGCGCTCAAGCGTCCAGCAGTAGTCAGCCAACATCGCTGCACTTCCATCGACCCTGATAGCGTGACTCCATCACCGAGATGTCTTAATGAAAACGTTCACCATGTTCGTCGCTGACTAAACCTAGGTTCTCGGGGAAGAAATCAAGATGTGAGTCGAGATGCATTTTGAGGACGTGTCGCAACCTAGCTGTCTGTACGCACTGATGCACTTTTGCACAACATTCACATAGTCAGTCGATTTATTATTTGCAAGGAAATTGTCTACGACTGACTTCAATGCCACCCTTGCATCTCTTTGAGTATCATCCAGTAAGTCTTGGAAGTGGCTGTCAGCAATGATCTTCCTTATTTGTGGACCTATGAACACACCTTCTTTCATTTTCTCGTAACTCAACTTCGGAAACTTGTTACACAGGTACCCAAATGCATCTGAGTCATTGTCTAGTGCATTCATGAGAGTCTTCGTGAAAATGAAGCCGTGGCATAATAACTTTGTCATGCTCAACCAACAGCACACGAAGGACGATTTTATTTCCTGTCTGCATTCTATCTCTGACTGGCCAATTTTTCTTTATATAGCGGTTCTTTCTGTCTCTGCTGTCCCACACGCACATAAATTAGCTGTACTTGGTGTACCCTGTCTGCATTCCCATGAGAATTGTGATAACTTTTAAATCACTACAGATACGCCAATTGTACTTGCGATAACGTATTTTTTTAAGAAGTAGAGATATGGTTTCGTACGTCCCTTTCAGGTGCGTAGAATATGCAACCGGTACTGAAGCATTTCTGTTTCCGTTGTGTAATAATACTTCAAACTTGTCCTATATGAGTCTATGAATAGTCGCCATGCTTCAATGCTGTGTTCCACCCCGAGACTTGACATAAAAACCTTGAACGTCCGTGGAACTTTACAAGTTCTTTGTGTCTGTGCCGAAACTGTGAATTCGTTCTGCAAGGAAATTAAATTCTTTAAGACGTACCGAGCAGTTCAGCTTGACCTTTCGTTAGTGCCAGGTTCCATATGAGATCGCATGATCCCGTATGAGTGTAACATTATTCGTCAAATAAATATCTTCTCCAGGTTGGTAGTAATCAGAGTCTTAGTCGTTGGCAAGAGATGAAAGAGGACATTCTTCTTGCATTTCTTCAGTAACTGTGTATTCTCCAGATGCTGTTGGTATTGGACAAGTGACGGGATCATATGGAATTTGTTTAGAAACTGAAGAAACGTCAGGTTACTTTACAGATGCACGAGTTTTGGAGGAGAAGTGACGTTTGCCAAACAGAAATAACAGTCTTTGATGTGGTTGCTTCATTCACGCCATATCATAGGAACTCCAAGTACCAGATGGTTGATCTTCTTTTCCTTACTTAACCAACCGTCCAAGTTGCATGCACAGGTCGAACAGATGAACTGTGGTGCCTACGAGTTACTACTATCCACCTTCGAATCAATGTATAGTTCATATGCTTTCTTCGAAAATGGCGTAAAAGTCTTCCGGTGGGATTTGTCTATTACATAGCCGCAAACGTAGCAAAACACTTCTGGTGAATTTCTACAACCTGTGGATGCCGTAATATCCACCGTCCACAGTCATTGTCAATGAAAATATGTAAAAAGATACTAATGAAAGTATATTAATGCAAGAGAACACAAACGACGAAATTTTCAGCATTGCATTAATAATAAGGAAAAAGACAAAGAAATTCGACTGCGTTCCGTGCAAAAATCAATTTTCGGTGGTAATTTCAAAACCTGACGTGATAGAGCAAAACGGTTTTCAGATTTGAAATCAGCATGAAAAACTACATTAGAAACAGTAAACATCACTTCAGATATCTACCACTTGTTTATCAGTGTTATGATTATGATTGAATGAAAAAGCACTGTTGCAGTTATTGACTAATTACATATATTAATACTAATTATTAAATGCATCTGTTAAGTAACCAATTGCAGTATCTTTTGCAAAATCTTGAATGTTTAAGTTGTCAATGATATTTCTGTACTATATACTATAATACGTTAAAAGAATTTGCAATAGATTTGGGATCCTCTACTTTATTATTGTTTTTAATGAAAAAATATTTTCTTTCTTGGGATATCTACAAGTTTAAATTTAATAATATTAAGAATAGGTTTAATTGCATTATCTGAAGTTTGTACTTTTCTATTCAAATATATTCTATTTCCCTCTATCATAATTTTTGATAAATTACACTGTACTTCTTGCAGTATTAAAGATCATGAGGATCATTACATTGCAACTCATTACATATAGATTCTTCTTTTTAATACATGAGATTTTGAAGTCCCTGCGTTATCTACTGTACATGTTTTTACTTTTGAATTTTTTCACAACATTGAGTGGAGAACATCCACTGAAGTGATTTTGAAATCAAGTGAAAAATTCAATACAGTTACTCTTAATATCAGTAGTACCAGTATCATATATGTTTTTCCAAGATTCATTATGTAGACATAAATGTATATATTCACTAGATACAGCATTTACGATCCTTTCTTAGTTTTTAAATTAATATTTTGAAATTGTTCAGTGACATTGCAAACCCTTAGGATTTGTTTATCATGTTCAGACAAGCCATTGAATATAGGTTCTGTCGAATAGGAATTCAGCCTAATTCTGTGTACAAAACATTTATCAATGGTTGTGCTACTTCAGCTTGATTTAATTTGATTAGTTTCGCAACAATTGGACTTGCTGTTATATCTTGTTATTTAGATATTTAATTTAGGGTTGATTTATTAACTCTTACTATGCAAGATGCCTCTTATTTCAATAATTCTATATCACGTTAAATAGTCATTGTCTACACTAAAGTATTATCGTCATCCCTCATTTCTCATCATAATGGCGAACCGACGTGACATGAGACAGCGAGTTATAGCTCTAGTTGAGGCTGGATATGGGGCTAGATCTGCTGGCCGTTTGGTCGATGATCCTGGAAGTACAACCGCGAGGTGGGTTCATAGTTACCAAAATTTAGGGGGAGGTCGAAAATCGCCCTATTCCTGGGCGTCCGCGGATTTCTTCATTGGAAGAGGATGCTCTCTTACTCGAGACAGTTCGACAGGACCCCTTTCTGACTGCTAACGAAATAAGAGCAGCATCTAATTTCCCGGCCCTTCACAGAATGTGATCAGCAGGTTGAGGAACCGCGGTATTAGGAGCCGGAGGGCTGTGCAATTGGAAATATTGAGGAAGTACAAGCTGTCGACTGTCTTGCCTTCGCTACCAATCGAGTGGATTTCGATTGGAGAAATGTAATTTCCTCCGACGAAACAACCATCTGGAATGATTACGAAGGTCCTGTCCGTGTCTATCGTGAGGATGGTCTCCGACATGACCAGCGCTATGAGCACCGACGTGAAAGATCGGGGCGCTTTAGCATATCGTGTTGGGGGTGGATGTCTTACGATGGACCTGGCGTTATAGAACGCATCGATGGCCGGTTTAATGCGGGAACTTACGAGAACATTGTGGAAAATATATTCTTTCCTCCGCCTGAGAACGTTTTCCCGAAGGAACATTGCTGTTCCAGCAGGATAACCATCCCGTGCACTATGCTGCAAGCATTCGAAGATGATTTCAAAGGAGACCCTAGATCGAAATCATTAATTGGCCTCCGAAGTCACCTGATTTGAATGTCATCGAAAATTTATGGGCGGAATTGAAAAAGAGAAGGATAGCCACCTATGCCCACCGACGCCCTCGAAATTGAGACGAATTGTGGGATCAAGTTGTTGACACCTGGGAAGATCTCGCCGGGGATCAGAACTTATTCCACAATCTCGTGACATCCATGCCGGATCGACTTAGAGCTGTAATAGAAGCTGATGGCATGTGGACAAGATTTTAAGTTAACAGGTCTCTTTTTGTTTCTTATGATTTTTGTTTGAGGAAGAATACTTTTAATTTCCAAGTAAGATTTATTTTTTTGACGAGGTTCAGCCCACTTGTAAGACCCAGAAATTGGGCATAAATTATTCCATATTTTTCGATAAATTAGACAGTCGAGGAACTCTGAACAAATTAATTACACCTCAATAAAAAAATTACCCGGGATCGAACACGAGACGTTTCGGTTATACAGTGGAACCGACACGCTACTATATGAGCTACCGAGACAAGACAGTGACAGCAGCAGTCCAGAATGTAGATTCCTTAGCAGGCATTTGCCATTCGGTACAGTGAAGCAATGATATTTTGTGACTCGAGCTATGTTGTGAAAGCGTGGCCTTAAATGGCTATCTTTTTCGTGATCCTTATTCTGGTCCTTGTCCTTGTTGTGGTCCTTGTAACAATTCTTGTACTATTTGTCATGGTATGTATCCTTACGTCGATATCGAGTGAACCGCGCTGTAGAACTTTAACTTCCGACGACCAAGAATCGTTACATTCTTTTTAAGGGTAACTGTGCGTAACGGTTCATATTTCAATGAAATCTTTCGTAATTTTTTACTGTAATTTCAGTCGGCTGAACGCAAGAGTCTAAAAATGGATTTACTAACCATCTGTGACAATCATATTAATTTGGGTCTCTTCCGGAAAATACTCAAAAGGCTGTCGTGTAGAATTTGGAAACTTTATAGCATGTTCGCAAAACAAATACAGTATTTGTCATATTATACGTAACCAAACGTTGCAAAGTAGTTTAATATACTGCAAAACATCACATTCCTTTTTTGTCAAGTAATGTCTATGAGAAATCAACTTTCTTTAGAAATAATTTCATTTTATCCATGCCTCTTATCACGCTAACATCGTGGCCTTGGAAACTACTACACAAATTCTCCGTCATTAACAAATAATAACCATAACAGAGAATTCTGCAAGTTCTAAAACCTAATAATCTTACATAAATTATTCGTCTAACGTGCAAACCAATTGTGGAGTTCTGGCCGAATAGGTTACTCCTATGAGTGCGCTCCTTGTATTATAACATAATACAGCCTATGTAGAACATGGGGTAAGGCCACGAAGGGAAGAAACCAAAGGAGAAAAATTCGATTCGGTGCTCTGATTGTGACTCGGGGGCTCGACCCCCCGTGCAGGAACGAATTTTTCTCCGTCACTAATAAATACTATTTCGCTATCACCAATTCCATCGACGCTATATAACCCAGTATATGACGTCATTAAATATCCAGCTAAAAAAATAACGTACAATTTTGTATTGCACAACAGGTGCTTAAGATGACGGCCACAAACATTTAGTATTTACATTTGCTATACATATTTAATAATTGATTAAATGGCGATCTTACATGGACTCGCCCAAGAGTCTTGCTGGGGGTGTTAATTATGTAAGCATGTGTGGCTTACAGCTGTTTCGGTGTTACTTGACTCCAACCTCAGAGCATACTAGATATATTTACTATTATATACATGTATCAATTACATGAGGCAATGTTTTGCTTGATGATTTATTTTCTATATTTGGTTATTTTACGACGCTGTATCAAGTAAGAGGTTATTTAGCATCGACGGCATCGGTAATAGCAACATGATATTCGACGAGATGAGTCAGTGATTCACTATAGATTATCTTAAATTCGGTCGCGGAAAACCTCGGACAAAACAACCAGGTAATCAGCCAAGATAGAATCGAATCCACGCCCGAGCCCAAGTCCGGATTGGCAGGCAAATGTCTCAGCCCACTAAGATACCACGGTAGCCTTATTGACTTATGAAAATAATTTGGAAATGTAAATAATGATTTAAATAGGCGCAAATAAATATAAATAATAAATGTAGCCTACGTAATCTGTAAACCAGACACGTTAACTTTCATAGGTCTATCTGCTTAATATGACTTTGCAGACCCCACGCTCTCCATCTCAAATGTTCTGCAGAGCATCCCCTAATTCCTGATTAATTTTTGCATGCTTTTACTGAATCATCCTGTAGTATCTGTCTTAGTTTTTGGCCCTTACATACGGAAAACTTTTTTTCTGTTATATCACAACTCTCACATTATGTATATATTTGTTCTGTTTTACTTCACAGGAAGATACAGATGAGACAGCTGAGGCTCATAACGTCCTACATCTCGCAGAAAATCCTGTCGGAAATAACAGACGAACTATACCAAGAAACACAGATAATAAGATTTCTGAGGAGGAAATATTTCTAGACTTGATTTTCGGGCTTGGGGCAGCATCAGGCTCCTCTTGGTCTAGGCCACATGATTTCTTTTAGGATAAAAATCCTAGTTTTTTTTTAAGTGATTATATTAAAGTAAAAGCTTTTCGAAGATGTCCACCTCTGTAATAGTATAATAATTTTTTATGAAACCCGCAAATATCCATTTGCTTATATATGATCAGTTTCATAATATATTACACACTTTTCACCTTAACTTCACCAATGTAACGGTAGTTGTTCAAAATGTTCTGTAGCACTGTACTGCATAAATTCCATATAAATGTACCAACGTTAACTTCCAAGCATCTTTAAAACTTTCACCAAGGGCTTACTTTTCAGTTTTGTTCGCTGAATCCACCTCAACAATGAATTGTGTTGAAATTAGGAATACAATATCAACAAAGGAAAAAGAAAACTATTCTTTATTGTTTAGACAACTGTCTGAACATAAGTTGGAACCTTACAAATGACACCAATAAAGCAACATTCTTGAGTAAAGTTCTGCGTTTGGTTACCCAGAGTCTCCAAGAAACCCGCAATAATCGTAGGTAGAGCCCGGTCGCAAACTCGTGTCACTAACATGCCCGAAGCACTCTCTGAGGCTTCGGAGTGGGAGGTTCTGTGTGTACGGGTGACTGCTCAATCATAGAATCGTACTGTTCAAATACCCCCCCACCAAGACTCTTGGTCGAGTCCATGTAAGTGGATGCCAATTTGTCTTTCGCGCAGATTCCACGAGTTTGCGACGATCTCTATGTACGGAGTATAGATCGGCGGCACCTACACGGTTCAAGACTGCCGTTCAGTGCACATACGAAAACAAAACAAAGCTATGAGAATGGAGAGTAATACAATAATGAAAGAATTTTGTAGACAGCACTTCATTAGGAAAGGAGAAAATTTATTTTACCAGATATATGGAGAAATTTTCATTTGAAACGCTTAAAAGTGTTTACAGCAATTTATTGTGAAATGTAGAGACTCGTAAACCACGCGCTCATGATTTGTTTTATTTAAAGTTTGTGCTGATTTTTATGATTTTCCATTTGTGGGCGACTAAAAAGGTTCATGTGGCGCCTCAGTTTATTGAGTTAAAGATTTTCTAAGACTTGGATTTCTTTTATATCACTGCGACTAATACACAATGTTAACAAAAACATTTGTAGTAAGAAATTCGAATTTGTTTTCTGAAGTAATGTTACATTTGTTGCTCATCTTAAGTTATTTTCACTACATAGCTTCAATGAAGAGAACAGAGCGTCTCGGAGAGCGTGCATTTGCATTCCACAGATTAATATTTGAAGACAAAAATTCGCTCCGGCTCCGGGGATCGAACCCGGGTCCTTGGTTCTACGTACCAAGCGTTCTGACCACTGAGATACGCAGAATTCAATCGACAGCGCCGGATCGAAACTTCCTCATTCGAGTACCATTATCTGAGATCGAATGGTTTTATCATTGCATTTTTGGGCAAAGTGTGCTGATTCTTGCAAATAAAGGTGCTTGCTCCTAATTTTTTTTAGTGTTTGTATCCCTGTAAAAATTGAGGACTTTGCCCGAATAGGGCCTTTAACGAGCAGTGACGGTACCCAGTAATCGATGGACGACGTTAATAGAAGGAAACACTAACCCCCACAATTTTTGGATCATCTTGTCCGTCACTACTGTTTCCCCTCTCTCATTCTTCCCCTTTCAGAGATCACAGTCGCTGGCCAAGTCTGCGACTTCGATAGGTGAAGGATCTAGTTCTCAGCGGAAGTCCTTAGTAGAAGGTAACACTAACCTCTCTTTAGTGGTGAGACTTGGGCCAAGTTTGCGAGCTCGATAGCTTAAGGCATTTCTCTAAAGAGCCCCCGGTATCCGAAAATCTCCCCAACAGGCTTCAGCGCCACACAATTTTCCTATACGCTACAATTCCCTCCTTGTCGATCTGACTCCGTTTCACCACTTTCCAGACATTCCCGTTACCCCTTACCTATATCTTCCATCCTAACCTCATTACTTCTTCAACTAGCTTAAATCAGTCATAGAAAAAAATTTAAACACTCGAGGTTTTCTCAACCACACTCAACGGCACTCCCGTTCCCCATCCCACGGCTCAGCGGAGGAATAAATTGTTGAAATAAATACCTGTATCTGTAAACAGGGCTTTTCATTTCTACATTGTTGCAACACCCCTCCCACAAGCTTCGGCCAACTTGTCCCTTCACTCCGTTTCCTCTGTCTACACCTGTGACCACAGCAAGCAGAGGGACGTCTACGGAGACCTGCGACGATAACATGTTATTAAAAATGTGAGAGTATTCTTTGCAAACTCCAGGTATTCATGCATTCTTTTGATCCAAATCTGGTCTATACTATGCGAAAAGTCTAAGTTCAACATTCTATCAGTAGGTACGTAACGGTTCATATTTTAACCAAATCTTTCGTAATTTTTCACTGTAATTTCATTCGGCTGAACGCAACCATCTAAAAATGGATTTAGTAACCATCTGTGACAATCATATTAATTTGAGTCTCTTCCGGAAAATACTTAAAAGGCTGTTGTGTACAATTTGGAAACTTTATATCATGTTCGCAAAACAAATACAGTGTTTGTCATATCATACGTAGCTAAACCTTGCAAAGCATTTCATATATACTGCAAATCATCACATTCCTTTTTTGTAAAGTAATGTCGATGAGAAATCAAGTTTCTTTAGAAATCCTTTCATTTTATCCATGCCTCTTACTACGCCAACATCGTGACCTTGGAAACTACTACACAAATTCTCCGTCATTAACAAATAATAACCATAACAGAGAATTCTGCAAGTTCTAAAAATTAATAATCTTTACATAAATTATTCGTCTAACGTGCAAACAAACTGTGGAGTTCTGGCCGAATAGGTCACTCCTATTAGTGCGCTCCTTGTATTATAACATAATACAGCCTATGTAGAACATGGAGTAAGGCCACGAAGGGAAGAAACCAAAGGAGAAAAATTCGATTCGGTGCTCTGGATTGTGCCTCGGGGGCTCGACCCCCCCGTGAAGGAACGAAATTTCTCCGTCACTAATAAATACCATCTCGCTATCACCAATTCCATCGACGCTATATAACCCAGTATATACGCCATTAAATATCCAGCTAGAAAAATAACGTACAATTTTGTATCGCACAACAGGTGCTTAAGATGACGGCCCCCAACATTTAGCATTTACATTGCTATGCATATTTAATAATTGATTAAGTGGCGATCTTACTCGTGTTAATTATGTAAGCATGTGTGGCTAACAGCTGTTTCGGTGTTACTTGACACCATCCTCAGAGCCCACTAGATATATTTACTAATATTTACATGTATCAATTACATGAGGCAATGTTTTGCTTGTGTTTTATTTTCTTTATTTGGTTATTTTACGACGCTGTTTCAAGTACCAGGTTATTTAGCGTCCACGGGATCGGTAATAGCAACATGATACTCGACGAGATGAGTCAGTGATTCGCTATAGATTATCTGATATTCGGTCTGGGAAAACCTCAGACAAAACAACCAGGTAATCAGCCAAGCTGGAATCGAATCCACGCCGAGCCTAAGTCCGGATCGGCAGGCAAATGCCTCAGCCGACTGAGCTACGACGGTAGCCTTATTTATTTATGAAAATAATTTGGAAATGTAAATATTGATTTAAATAGGTGTATGTAAATGTAAATAATAAATTTAGTCTACGTAATCTGTAAAACAGTAAGCGATAGCGGTAGACACGTTTACGTTCAGAGGTCTATCTGCTTAATATGACTTCGCAGACCCCACGCTCTCCATCTCAAATGTTCTGCAGAGCATCCCCTATTTCCTCATTAATTTTTGCATGCTTTTACTGAATCATCCTGTAGTATCTGTCTTAGTTTTTGGCTCTTACATCCGGAAAATTTTTTTCTGTTATTTTACAACTCTCACATTATGTATATATTTGTCCTGTTTTACTTCACAGGAAGATAGAGATGAGAAAGCTGAGGTTGATAACGTCCTAGATCCCGCAGAAAATCCTGTCGGAAATAACAGAGGAACTACACCAAGAAACACAGATATTGCGATTTCTGAGGAGGAAAAATTGCTGAGCTTGCTTTTAAAGCTTGGGTTTGCACCACGCTCTCTCTGGGCTAGACCCATGATTTATATTAGGATAAAAATCCTAGTTTTTTTTTAGTCATTATATTACAGTACAAGCTTTTCAAGTTGTCCACCTCTGTAATAGTACTAAATTTTTAGAAACCCGCAAATGTCCATTTGCTTATATATAATCAGTTTCATAATATTTTACGCACTTTTCACCTTAACTTCACAAATGTAACGGTAGTTGTTCAAAATGTTCTGTAGAACTGTACTGCATAAATTCCATATAAATGTACCAACGTTAACTTCCAAGCATCTTTAAAACTTTCACCCCGGGCTTACATTTCAGTTTTCTTCCCTGAATCCAACTTAACAATGAATTGTGTTGAAATTAGGAATACAATATCAACAAAGGAAGAAGAAAAGTACTCTTTATTGTTTAGTTAACTGTCTGAAAATAAGTTGGAACCTTACAAATGACACCAATAAGGCAACATTCTTGAGTAAAGTTCTGCGTCTGGTTACCCAGAGTCTCCATGAAACTCGCAACAATATAGGTAGAGCCCGATTGCAAACTCGTGTCACTAACATGCATGAGCCTCTTTCTCAGGTTTCGGAGTGGGAGGTTCTGTGTGTACGGGTGACTGCTCAATCATAGAAGCGTACTGTTCAAACACCCCCCAGCAAGACTCTTGGGCGAGTCCATGTAAGTGGATGCCAATTCGCCTTGCGCGCAGATCCCACGAGTTTGCGATCGGTCCCTATGTACGGAGTATAGATCGGCGGCACCTACACGGTTCAAAACTGCCGTTCAGTGCACATACGAAAACAAAACAAAGCTAGGCGCTTGGAGATTAGTACAATAATGAAAGAATTTGTAGACAGCACTTCATTAGGAAAGGAGAAAATTCATTTTACCAGAAATATGGAGAAATTTTCATTTGAAACACTTAAAAGTGTTTACAGCAATTTATTGTGAAATGTAGAGACTCGTAAACCACGCGCTCACGATTTGTTTTATTTAAAGTTTGCGCTGATTTTTATGCTTTTCCATTTGTCGGCGACTGAAAAGGTTCATGTGGCGCCTCAGTTTATTGAGTTTAAGATTTTCTAAGACTTGGATTTCTTTTATATCACTGCGACTGATACACAATGTTAACAAAAACGTTTGTAGCAAGAAATTCGAATTTATTTTCTGAATTAATAACTTTACATTTGTTGCGCATCTTAAGTTATTGTCGCTACACAGCTTCAATGGAGAGCACAGAGCGTCTCGGAGAGCGTGTATTTGCATTCCACAGATTAAAATTTGAGGAGAAAAATTCGCTCCGGCGCCGGGGATCGAACCCGTGTCCTTCGTTCTACGTACTAAGTGCTCTGACCACTGAGATACGCCGAATTCAATCGACAGCGCCGGATAGAAACTTCCTCCTTCAAGTACCATTACCTTAGATCGAATGGTTTTATCATTGCATTTGTGGGCAAAGTTTGCTGACTCTTGAAAATAAAGGTGCTGGCTCCTAATTTTTTTAGTTTTATGTATCCCTGGTAAAATTGAGGACTTGGCCCGAATAGGGCCTTTAACGAGCAGTGAAGGTACCCAGTAATCGACGGACGTCGTTAATAGAAGGAAACACTAACCCCCACAATTTTCGGCCCATCTTGTCAGTCACTACTGTTTCCCCTCTCTCATTCTTCCCTTTCAGAGATGACAGTCGCTGGCCAAGTCTGCGACTTAGATAAGTGAAGGTACCTAGTTCTCAGCGGAAGTCATTAGTAGAGGGTAACTCTAACCTATCTTTAGTGGTGAAACTTGGACAAAGTTTGCGAGCTCGATAGCTTAAGGCATTTCTCTAAAGAGCTCCCGGTAGCCGAAGATCTCCGCAACCGGCTTCAGCACCTCACAATTCTCCTATACGCTACAATTGCCTCCTTATCGATCAGGCTTCGCTTCACCTCGATCCAGACATTCCCGTTACCCTTACTTATATCTTCCGTCCTAACCTCATTACATCTTCAACTAGCTTCAATCAGTCATGGAGCAAAAATTTAAACACTTGAGGTTTTCTCAATCACACTCAACAGCACTCCCGTTCCCCTACCCACGGCTCAGCGGAGGAATAAATTGTTGAAATAAATACCTGTATCTGTAAACAGGGCTTTTCATTTCTACATTGTTGCATCACCCCTCCCACAAGCTTCGGCCAATTTGTCCCTTCACTCCGTTTCCTCTGTCTACACCTGTGACCACAGCAAGCAGAGGGACGTCTACGGAGACCGGCGACGATAACATGTTATTAAAAATGTGAGAGTATTCTTTGCAAGCTCCATGTATTCATGCATTGTTTTGATCCAAATCTGATCTATACTCTGCGAAATATCTAAATTCAACATTCTATCAGTAGGTACGTAACGGTTCATATTTCAATAACATCTTTAGTAATTTTTTTACTGTAATTTCATTCGGCTGAACGCAACAATCTAAAAATGGATTTAGTAACCATCTGTGACAATCATATTAATTTGAGTCTCTTCCGGAAAATACTCAAAAGGCTGTTGTGTAGAATTTGGAAACTTTATAGCATGTTCGCAAAACAAATACAGTGATTGTATAATCATAAGTAGCTAAACCTTGCAAAGTACTTTAATATATCATGAAACATCACATTCCTTTTTGTAAAGTAATGTCAATGAGAAATCAAGTTTCTTTAAAAATATTTTCATTTCATCCATGCCTCTTACTATGCTAACATCGTGGCCTTGGAAACTACTACACAAATTCTCTGTCATTAACAAATAATAACCATAACAGAGAATTCTGCAAGTTCTAAAAATTAATAATCTTTACATAAATTATTCGTCTAACGTGCAAACAAACTGTGGAGTTCCGGCCGAATAGGTTACTCCTATGAGTGCGCTCCTTGTATTATAACATAATACAGCCTATGTAGAACATGGAGTAAGGCCACGAAGGGAAAACCAAAGGAGAAAAATTCGATCCGGTGCTCTGATTGTGCATTGGGGCTCGTCCCCCCCGTGCAGGAATGAATTTTTCTCCGTCACTAATAAATACCATCTCGCTATCACCAATTCCATCGACGCTACATAACCCAATATATAACGTCATTAAATATCCAGCTAAAAAAATAACGTACAATTTTGTATCGCACAACAGGTGCTTAAAATGACGGCCACCAACATTTAGCATTTACATTTCCTATGCATATTTAATAATTGATTAAATGGCGATCTTACTCGTGTTAATTATGTAAGCATGTGTGGCTTACAGCTGTTTCTGGTGTTACTTGACACCATCCTCAGAGCCCACTAGATATATTTACTAATATTTACATGTATCAATTACATGAGGCAATGTTTTGCTAGATGATTTATTTTCTTTACTTGGTTATTTTACGACGCTGTATCAAGTGCGAGGTTATTTAGCGTCGACGGGATCGGTAATAGCAACATTATATTCGACGAGATGAGTCAGTGATTCGCTATAGATTATGTTATATTCGGTCGGGGAAAACCTCGGACAAAACAACCAGGTAATCAGCCAAGCTGAATCGAATCCACGCCCGAGCCCAAGTACGGATCGGCAGGCAAATGCCTCAGCCGCCTAAGCTAGGACGGTAGCCTTATTGACTTAAGAAAATAATGTGGAAATGTAAATCATGATTTAAATAGGTGTAAGTAAATGTAAATAATAAATGTAGCCTACGTAATCTATAAAACAGTAAGCGATAGCGATAGACACGTTTATGTTCATACTGTCATCCTCCGAGGAGTTTAGTGCTGAGAGGAATGTGGTTCCAACTAGTCTAACGCGGTACTGGCGTGGAAGAGAGCAGTGACAGCGGCAGTCTGGAAGGAAGTACAATCATACTGAAAACATTCGCCCAATTCACGAGAGCAGTATGCCCATTAGTTTTCTAACGTATTTTTGGCGAGATAGAGATACAACCATTCGTACTTACGTGTTCAGAGAAGGAAAGTATTTTAGAAAATTTATTTATTTATTTATTTTTATTTACTTATTTATTTATTTATTTATTTATTTATTTATTTATTTATTTATTTATTTATTTATTTATTTATTTATTTTTATTTATTTATTTATTTAGTTGGGTGTAGTTAAGGCCATCATACCACCAGAAATGTAAATACAATAAAATAAATAAAAAGAAAAATCATAATACAACTACAATAATTTAAATGAAAAGAAGATTATACTATACAATTTAGTGATTAGTAGAATTGAATTAAATTTGTAAAGTAATCAATTTAAATATACTGTACTGCTGAACTCACTTGAGAAGTAAAACTATTTGATTTGTATTGTAAGATATCACCAACAAATGTTTTTCGCATGACATTATAGGAATCTGTTTTTCACGATACCAATCACACATATTCCAAAATTCCAATAGAATAAAACCAAAAACTTTTCCACAGCATGTTTCGTTAAACATGACTTGTAACGGTGAAATATTTGATATGAGTAATTCATATAATATTAACATAGCTAACATCAGGGAGATATTTAAGCAAAAATTGCAACAATGTATGTAATATATTAATAAGAAAACCATATAGGCTTAGGTAAACAATGTGTATATGAAATATTCACACAGTACTACAAACTGAAGACTGCATATTTTTGGACGATTAATACTTCCCACTCTGCTCGGCTCGGCTTGGCTGTAGCAACAAAAGAATCTACCTGCAACCCCCGCACCGATGGCAAGAGTACCTCAGGTCCTAGCACTAAAATCTTCAGAGGAAGAAAGTAGGTCTATCTGCTTAATATGACTTTGCAGACCCCACGCTCCCCATCTCAAATGTTCTCCAGAGCGACCCTATTTCCTGATTAATTTTTGCAAGTTTTTACTGAATCATCCTGTACTATCTTACTTTTTGGCCTTTACACACGGAAAACTTTTTTCTGTTATTTTACAACTCTCACATTATGTATATATTTGTCCTGTTTTACTTCACAGGAAGATACAGATGAGAAAGCTGAGGTTGATAACGTCCTAGATCACGCAGAAAATCCTGTCGGAAATAACAGAGGAACTACACCAAGAAACACAGATATTCCAATTTCTGAGAAGGAAAAATGGCTCAGAGTGCTTTTGAAGTTTGGGATTGCACCAGGCTTCATTTGGACTAGGCCACTTGATTTCTTTTAGGATAAAACTCCTAGCTTTTAAGGTCATTACATAACAATAAAAGCTTTTCAATTTGTCCACCTCTGTAATAGTACTAAATTTTTATGAAACCCGCAAATATCCATTTGCTTATATATAATCAGTTTCATATTTTACACACTTTTCACCTTACCTTCACCAATGTAACGGTAGTTGTTTTAAAAATGTTCTTTAGAACTGTACTGCATAAATTCCATATAAATGTACCAACGTTAACTTGCAAGCATCTTTAAAACTTACACCCTGGACTTACTTTTCAGTTTTGTTCCCTGAATCCACCTCAACAATGAATTGTGTAGAAATTAGGAATACAATATTAACAAAATAAAAGAAAAGTATTCTTCATTGTTTAGTCAACTGCCTGAAGATAAGTTGAAACCTTACAAATGACACCAATAAGGCAACATTCTTGAGTAAAGTTCTGCGTCTGGTTACTAAGAGTCTCCAAGAAACCCGCAACAATATAGGTAGAGCCCGGTCGCAAACTCGTGTCCCTAACATGCGCGAGCCTCTTTCTGAGGTTTCGAGTGGGAGGTTCTGTGTGTATGGGTGACTGTTCAATCATAGAAGCGTACTGTTCAAACACCCCCAGCAAGACTCTTGGGCGAGTCAATGTAAGTGGATGCCAAATTGCCTTGCGCACAGAAACCACGAGTTTCTGATCAGTCTCTATGTACGGAGTATACATCGGCGGCACCTGCACGGTTCAAGACTGCGGTTCAGTGCACATATGAAAACAAAACAAAGCTAGGCGCCTGGAGAGTAGTACAATAATGAAATAATTTTGTAACAGCACTTCATGAGGAAAAGAAAAAAATTATTTTACCAGAAATATGGAGAAAATTTCAGTTGAAACACTTAGTGTTTACAGCAATTTATTGTAAATGTACAGGCTCGTAAACCTCGCGCTCATGATTTGTTTTATTTAAAGTTTGTGCTGATTTTTATGCTCTTCCATTTGTCGGCGACTAAAAATGTTCATGTGGCGCCTGAGTTTACTGAGTTAAACATTTTTTAAGACTTCGATTTCTTTTATATTACTACGACTAACACACAATGTTAACAAAAACGTTTGTAGCAAGAAATCGAATGTGTTTTCTGAATTAATATTGTTAGATTTGTTGCGCATCTTAAGTTACTGTCACTACACAGCTTTAATGAAGAGCACAGAGCGTCTCGGAGAGCGTGTATTTGCATTCCACAGATTAATATTTGAGGAGAAAATTTGCTCTGGCGCCGGGGATCGAACCCGGGTCCTTGGTTCTACGTACCAAACGCTCTGACCACTGAGCTACGCCGAATTCAATATACAGCGCCGGATCGAAAGTTCATTGTCAGGCATCTGTCCGAGTCCGTGAGCGGTGTGCAGAATTTCCTTGCCACTCAAAACTTTGAAGGCCCGGGAGAAACTTTATAAAGAAAGGGGTCAAGAACCTTCAAACAAAATGATAAAATCCAAGATTAAGCACGGTTTAGATCAGTGGCCGTTAGGAATCGCTGAAATGGGAAAGGGTAAGGACTGTATCGCAATATGCACCGTTGTGCAGAAGGGAGAGGCAGAAAGCATATCCGCAAGCAGTCACGGTTGCACGCCAGTGCATCTCTTATCACGGGTAAGAGACGCTAGCCTGAGAGTGTACTGTGCTGATGACAACAGGTTTAGACAGTCCATCCACAGCTAATCAACTGTACCGGTATTTTCATATCTACAGTACATTTATTTTTTAATCCACTAAAAATTTAATGGGCTAGCTGTGAGAATTCCACACAAAATCCACACAGCCAATCATTCCACACAACAATAAAAATTTCACATATTTTGTGAAATTTCACACAATCTGGCAACACTGATTTTAAGTGATCATCCATCCCTTCCTCCTGTAAAAGAACATGAAACCTAATTGTAAGGCCCTTTAGACGACGAACTAATAGTTCATGAAGAAGTGCCCTGAACGACGAAGGAATTGCAAAAAAAAAAAAATTGAACGCAAATGATGAGAAAGACGAACGCAGTGATGTCGACCGTGAAATCCTGCAACAGAAGAAGGAATAGATGATCCCGTTTTCAACACACACTGAAGCACTAAGATATCTTGTTGTTACTTAGTTACCATTGCAGTGCAGTTTTTGAAAGCTTTGGAATTATATTGCTCTAAATTTTTAATGCAAAATATATTGTATTTGCAATTTGAAAATATGAACATGCAAAAAATGTAGTACAATACACGTTTCTGAAGTGCATTACAAAGTCTCGGAAATTAAAAAATTCGCTCTGCTTCTTTTTCAAACTTTTTCTCGATTTTGTAAACAGCACTTCCCAACGTTGTATCGTAATACACTGTTTCAATTCTTTCTGGCTTCTTAGACTGGCCTTCCTTTCTGATATATTTTTTCAAATACTTAGAACACTTCAAATATTAGTATGCGAAGCCAAGATGTTAACAGCCAGAGATAAAATCGATGGATTTATAAGGAAACTTGCTCTCTGATAGACGTTACTTGACAAAAAGAAAATTTATTCTTTCCAGTGCATTAAAGAACTTACGGAAAATTTAGCTACATATCGTATATCACGAGGAATTTTAGTTTGTTTTTGCGGACATACAATTAACTTTGTACAATTTTAAACAAGAGTTCTTTTTTAATATCTTCCGAAAGAAACTCAATACAATCATGACAGTGATCCGTTTCTAACAGTTGCATTCATCTGGCTGAAATTAAATATAAATAAATAATATATATATATATATATATATATATATATATATATATATATATATAATTTAATTAATTAATTTCTTCCTGTAACCACTACAGGTTGCCGTCGACAAAGAGTACCATGATACAATAGAGTAAAAGCCTTGAGGCTTAGTGATAAATTGTTGTTAGAGTGAAAAAGAAAGAATTTGAATTATATTGAAACACATGATGTTTAACGAAGTAACGTCAAGGAGATGCGAATTAGTCATGGTCCATATGTATGATGCCTGAAAATAGCTATTGAGCCTTTGAGTGCTGCAATTGTTAGATCTCTTAAAATAATTTTATGCAGGCCAAAAGATTTACAGAAGTCGACTAGGAACGGGGTATGGTCCCACGGGCTCCTATCATTAGTCCCGTAATGACGATGGATTCCAGATGGTATTTGTCCTTATAAAAACTGATGGAAGGTTCATATATATTCCTTTTTCCTCGTTTACTTCTTCTGGCTGGTGTTCGTGCGATTGAATCTCACAGTAGGGTCTATGATGTAACCCTTCAAGAGAGGGAGGTTTAAATGCAATTATGTCAATTCTTCGATTACTGCCCTCACTGATATGCCGTGTACTTCTTCATATACTGAATAACCTTTGTTCCTTAAGGCAGTTGCTATTATAGATCTTACTGTATGATGCCGCGTATTTCGTAGATATATATATATATATATATATATATATATATATATATATATATATATATATATATCGAGATTATCGAAAATGAGTCGACCTGGTTGGCGAGTTGGTATAGCGCTGGCCTTCTATGTCCAAAGTTGCGGGTTCGATCCCGGGCCAGGTCGATGGCATTTAAATGTGCTTAAATGCGACAGGCTCATGTCAGTAGATTTACTGGCATGTAAAAAAACTCCTGCGGGACAAAATTCCGGCACATCCGGCGACGCTGATATAACCTCTGCAGTTGCGAACGCCGTTAAATAAAACATAACATTTAATTTCGAAATATGGTTACTGATGGAAGGTTAGAAGTATCATTTTTTTGCAGTATAGATTAGTTTTAGATCAAAAGAATGCAAGAATAGGTCGAGCTTGCAAAAGAAACTCTTTCAATTTTGATAGCATTTGCAAATTGTATTTATGCAAAATAAATTTGAGTATATGATTTCCATCAAAACAAAAGTGAGAAATCTCCTTAAAAGTGGAAATGATGCAATTGAACAGAGAGCGAAGATTTGAGAAGCTACTTTCAAAAAACAGACACATTTATAGCATTATTTTTCACTTTAGCTATAACTTTCTCATTTTATTTTTATGTTCAATTTTGTTTATGTTTCTCAATACAACATACTCGTAAATAATAATACCGGTATGTATTTTTCTGTATGTGATTTGATCCTGGTTGAGGGAAGAGACGGCCTGATAGCCTTAATTCTGCCAGGGAAAATAAAACTATTATTGTTATTACTATTATTATTATTAAATGTGTTAATATAAGGCACATTTTGTTTTATTTCTAAATCATTCGCGTCCCCCTCAGCTCTTTACACGACCCACACTTTGGGAAACGTTGGCTAACCTCTTACTCCTCTCTGAATCCGCCTATGAATGTCAATAATTCAAATGCCGTAATAGAACTATTTCAATTATACATAGAGGGAATAATATAATTGCGCAACTGTGCAGATTTTAACAGGTTATTCCAGCGGCCTCGGGTACGATTCCCGGTCAGGACGAGTTGCCTAGGTGAGGTGTTTCCCCTCACCCTATGGATGAATATCAGGTAACTTTATCAGGCGGTTCGAACCCCACCATCTTCGCCACTTCCTTTTCCTCCCCATCACCCTTTCCTCATCATTCCGTTTCTGGTTTTTCAGATCATCTCACCGGCGGACTCCCCGAAGCTGCTGACTCTCTCGACCGGCCTCCGTAGAAGAGTTCAGCGAGGCTGGATAGCTTCTGCAATGGCACCCAAGGCGGGCCTACTCGGGAGGAGTTTCCGGACCGACAGGGAGGCCTTTGGGAGAATTTGCCGAAGCAGGAATGGTATATGGATTCTGTCGGTTGTAGGGACCGGTCGTTAGGGAGCCATGTGGTTAGGCAGTGCGCGTAGGGGATCTGTGGCACGAAACTCATTCCATATCGAGGGTTAGGGCAATAGATCTCCATTTGTCACAGTGCTGGGCCATCCGTGCCCCTCAGTTAAATTCCATTCCATTTCATTCCATATGGTAAAGAATGGGTAGAACGGAGAAAAAATTCTCCGGCACCGGGATTCGAACCCGGATTTTCAGCTCTACGTGCTGACGCTTTAGCACACCGGATTCCAGTTCCGATACCGGATTGGAACTTAAACTGAGATGTGTTTTGTTTGAAGTTCACATAACAAAATATTATTTGACGACTCTCACATTACGTATATATTTGTCCTGTTTTACACAGGAAGGTACAGATGAGAAAACTGCTAAGGAGAGACAGGTTGATAACGTCCAGATCTTGCAGCAACTCCTGTCGGAGATAACAGGGGAACTAGAAGACCAAGAAACAAGGCTATTCCGATTTCCCAGTCAATAAAACGGCATCGCCAGTTTTCAACGTTTCACTTTCGCTTTATTTCGTTTAGACCACACGATATTATAATGGGGTAACTGTTAGTTTTTTTAATTTATTATCATATTACAGTAAAAACAGTTTGAAGTTGTCCAAATCTGTAACATGACTAAATTTTTATGAAACGGCAAACTTTCATTTGCTTGTATATATATATATATATATATATATATATATATATATATATATATATATAAATAATTTACTCTGTAATATGACCACTTGTCTAACTTGAATCTTGAACTCAGTTTGGTAATATTTTATGCACTTTTCACCTTAACCTGACCAATGTAACGGTAGTTCTTCAAAATGTTCTGTAGCACTGTACTATATAAATTCCTTTTAAATGTACCAAATGTTAACTTCCGAGCAACTTTAAAACTTACATTTGCTGAACTTATCATTTTGCTATCCTGGGTCTACCTCAACAATGAAATGGTGTTCAAATTAAGAATATGATATCAACAAAGAAAGAAGAAAGTATTTTTGTTGTTTAGTCAACTGTCCTAAGATAAGTTGGAACCTTATAAATGACACCAATAAGGAATCACTCATGGGTAAAGTTCTGCGCTTGGTTACCTAGAGCAGTGATGTCAACTGATGCCATTAGGAGGCAAGCGCGCTTTAGAGCCCAGGAGAGCCTGAGGCGCTTTGCAGCGTGGAAAGGAAAGAGACAGACGAAAGAGGTAGTATATGCCGCTTTGGCCGAGCTATATTCAGGGATGCACAGAACTGGATTCAATGGATAAAGGGAAGAGAACTTATTAAAACTGTATCCATGTTAATTTTAGATTTGTCTGAGAAGTATAAGTGCATTATAAGAATGTAAGTTTTAATTTTAATGCTCATTTTTCACAAGTTTGCTTTTTTATTCAAAAGGAATATTTTCTCAACTTTTTTACAGAAAAGTGAAATCTTCAGATATGTTTGTTTAGTAGCCTTACAGGTACTAAAACAATGTTTTCGTAAATCTAATATATCGTAAAATACGTATTACTGAAGAGAGTGTATTAAAATGCTTGAAAATATTCGCATGGAACATGTTTGTAAGGAAATGAATTAACAAAGCAGATACTGTTACATAAAAACAAAGATATGTGCATATATGTTGGTAAAATGTCAGCTCATAGCTTCAGCAGATTTCGAGATAATTTAATATTCTGATAACGGAAAGTTGCGCACCAATATCACCTAAAAGCATAATGCGATAAGAGTTTTATTAAGTAATATTAGTTACAGTTAAAACCTATACCTAGGCAACTTTGCTTTTGTACTGTAATATTGTTTTGATTACTTTTATAAGGCTAAAGATACCATCAATATCAATTTCAACTTATCATGTCATATTCAGTGTCTTTCTTTGGGATAAGACTTTCTTTATGGATGATGTGTTTAATTCACTTAGTACAGTATAGTTGTAGTTATTATGGAATTGTGTGAATATTTCTTCTTACTCTTTATTATGTTATTAACGTTTAAAACACAACTGCAATATTAGGGCTAAGAAATAGGTGTTAGTACTTTTGTTTTACAGACATATAGAAAATAACAAACAGAAAGAAGCCATATAAAAATAACGACATAAAATCTCACGTTCCATTTGAAGTTTGTGCACCACTGTTTTCTTAGTCCAACAGGCTGCTTATTCATACACACAACCCTTCCTCTTTTCCATACATAGCGCTTGATGCCCGCGCACGACGTCAAGGTCAGAAAAATGCGCTTGCTTTGACATCACTGACCTAGAGTCTCGAAATAACTTTGCAACAATATAGGTGTATGGAGCATAGATCGGCGACACCTACACAGTTCAAGTCTGCTGTTAATTGAACATATGAAAACAAAACAAAGATAGGCGTTTGGAGATTAGTAGTATTATAATAGAAGAATTTGGTAGGGAACACTTCATTAGGAAAGAAAAAAATATTTTATCAGAAATAAGGAGACATTTTCATTTGAAACACTTTAAAAATGTTTAAATTCATTTATTGTAATATGTAAGAGACTCGTAAAACACGCACTCATAATTTTTTTAATTTAAAGTTTGTCCTGATATTAATGCTTTTTCATGTCTCGGCGACTAAAAATATTTATGTGGCGCCTAAGTTTATTGACTTGAACGTTTTTAAAACCTTTTACGTCGCTACGACTATTACACAATTTTAACAAAAATGTTTGTAGCAAGAAATTCGAATGTGTTTTTTAAATTAATATTGTTACGGTACATTTGTTGCATTTTAAAGTCTCGTAGAGATGTGTTTGCATTGGATAGATGTTTAATATATTTCAATAATGTACCCTTATCTTAGCTCGAATGGTTTTCTCATTGCGTTTAGGGCAAAGTATGCTGACTCCTGAAAATAAAAGGGCTGGCACATTTACAATGACTTTTGATTTCTGTAAAAATCTTATAAGCTAATCCGTCTGCAGAAGTTCTTCTGGTTGTCATAGTTTTGAAGCATCGTGTGGCCTTTCTACCACCATTACCGCGTCACGTGACTACGGTTTAAAATTTGACGCGGGCAGAATCTATCAACTGGCCAAACGGACTATAATCAACTGTACAGGAATTTTCATATGTACATTCATTTTTTAAGCAACTAAAAATTTTAGTCGGTCTAGCTAACTGTGAGAATTCAACATAAAATCCACACAGCCAATCATTCCACACAACAATAAAAAAATTTCACACTTATTTGTGAAATTTCACACAGTCTGGCAACACTGATTGTAAGTGACCATCCATCCCTTCCTCCTGTAAAAGAACATTAAACCTAATTTTAAGGCTCTTTAGACGACGAACTAATAGTTCATGAAGAAGTGCCCTGAACGACGAAGGAAGTGCGAAAAAAAAAAATGAGTGCAAATGAGGAGAAAGAAGAACGCAGTGATGTCGACCGTGAAATACCTGCAACAGAAGAAAGAATAGATGATCCCGTTTTCAACACACACTGAAGCACAAGATATGTCGACCAGTTATTAATTAATTATTTCAATGCCGACGGTGGCGAATCCAAGATTTCCTAAATGGGGAGGGGCTATTCTTTCCCTTCTATTGTTTCCAGTCCCAGCCACTGCTAGGACGAATCCACTACAACCGTATTTGCTCGCGTAATTTGCGCCCCCGCGTATTTTGCGCACCCTAATTTTTAAGGGATTATTTTGAACTTTATTTTTGCTCCGTGTATTTTGCGCACACATTTTACGTACATATATTTTTTTAAGCGTAGTAGGGATTACGTACAATTTTTTTTTTCAGTGTAGTAGGGATTTTCCTTCCTACAGTCCATTGTAGGTCATTCACCAGCAACTGAAGTACCTGCTTCAGAAAGAAACCCCAAATTCCCGCTACTTTAACAATGCTTGTCCTTGGTAGAGACAAGTTACCGGTATAGAAAATTAGCCCTATCGTAAATATTTGTATTTCAGTTGACTTTCAACACTTCTAATGTGCACTTGTATTTATACAGTATTTCAAGATGGGAAAGAAAAATAACAATTACACCGCGTCATATAAATTGAAAGTGATAAGTTTCGCGGAACAGTTCGCCAATCGTGCAGCTCAGAACTCAGAACAGGACCTCTTATTTGAAAAATCCGCATATTTTACGCACCCCAATTTTTCAGTGCCAGTTAATTAAAAAGTGCGCAAATTACGCGAGCAAATACGGTATTCAAAGGGTGTACATCACCCTAACGAACGCTTTGGTAGCGTACGTATGTAAGGCAGAAATAAAACTGTTGATTCCCAAAATTCTTTAATGACGATCCACTTTTGAGTGAGAAATTTGAAGACATGTAGAACTTAAACTGAAAAGGATTCAATCCGGCATCTGAACTGGGATACGGTATGGCTTAGTGGATAAAGCACGACGTAGAGCTGAAAACCCTGTTTCGAGTCTCTGTGCCAAAGAGAATTTTTCTCCGTTCTACCCATTCTTAGCCATATGTCATGCAGAATTTCTGCATAGAGAGCGCGCACGCACGCACAAGAACTACAGTAAATTTTGTTTACATTACGTAGAAACTGACTGTGTCTGTTTTGGTAAATTATGTTCTTAGGATTATATAATGATTATAATTCCATTATTTCAAATTATGTCAGTGAGGTTACACAAATAAAATAAAGGGTTATAAATATTTACTAATTTTGTTCCAGTTTTTTAAACTTTACACCCAATCCTAAGCTTTTCAGGAATGGAGATTGATCTTTTGAAGGTTTTGGCCAAGTTTTGAAGTTTTTGGAAATTTTGGCCAGGAAATTTGGAAAATGTCCCACTGTGTATACGTGCAATAGGTACGTCCAGCGTCATATCGGTACTCAATATATTGTTGGTGTCTAGACTACCAAAATTGTAGAAAAATTGGCAATGACTGTATTGATTTTGGGTAATAAAAAAAGCTGCCCGAAACCAAAAGAAAAGAAAATGAGGCAAGATTTACTATGTGTACGAAATAACGTAGGGGAATACCACACATTGTAAAAGGAATTGGAAAATGTTTAAATATGCTTCCACAAAAATATTAGAATCTCTCAATATCAGGTTTATGTCTTATTAAGCATATCTGGAAACAGCATTCAAAAGCAGAAAACACTTCCAGAAAAAATCAGTGCTAAGGAAAAGCTAATGGTTTAACACCTGAAACCTCCGTCGAGCCACATACAGTATCTACCGGAGCAGAAAGTTAGGTATACTACCTATATAATATGCACCTAGCGAATTAACTTATAACAGTTTCTTCCTATTCATTCACGCATCATCGAAGAAATGGCAGTTGTTTTAAATATGTGTACAAACTTGTGGACTGAATAAAAGGAAATGTGAAAACAATCTAAATGACAATTTTCCGAACTCTATTCATTTCCTATGACAGTTACGTTATAATAAACGTCAACTTTCACTCTATACCTTTGAGGAAAAGATTATGTTATTTACTGGAAAATCGTTAGTTACTTGTTTTCCCGGTCTTTCGTAATAACTGGAATAGTGATTTACAATTCTAGACAAGTAATGTAGGCGCCTCAAGTATTATAATTAGGGCTTATCACAGGTAAACTGGCTCTGAATAAAAATAAAATAAAAGGAATGCCACAAAACGTTTGTTAAATGTATATTCTAACTTAAAAAGATGAAAATTTGGCATATAGAAATTTTCAAGCCAGTGAATTATGGATCAGTTCTGTGTAGCTTTACTGAAGAATTTCGACAGCAATTTGCCTTTCCTACATCTCTGAGGAATGACTTTTGTTTCGTGGGTTATTTTACGACACTGTATCAACATCTCAGGTTATTTAGTGTCTGAATGAAATGAAGATGATAATGCCGGTGAAATGAGTCCGGGGTCCAGCACCGATAGTTACCCAGCACTTGCTCATATTGAGTTGAGGGAAAACCCGGAAAAACCTCAACCAAGTAACTTGTCCCTGACCGGGATTCAAACCCGAACCACTTGGTTTCATGGTCAGACGCGGTCCACAGGTATGCACTGGAATGACACTGTGATAACTGCGCTTGTAATTTTGGGGTCCGATTACACAAGTTGACTGCAGCATGGTACATAGGCCGGGGACGTGAGCTAGTACGAGTACAATCACAGAATTATTCGTATTTTGAGTTTCCTTTCTTTTCTTGTGCTACAATGTCTCTGTAAGTCACCGGTGTAACTCAGTCGGCTAAGGTGTTTGCCTGCCGTTCCGGAGTTGCGCTCGGGCGTGGGTTGATTCCCGCTTGGGCTGATTATCTGGGTTGGGTTTTTTCCGAGGTTTTCTCAACCGTAAGACAAATGTCAGGTAATCTATGGCGAATCCTCGGCCTTATCTCGCCAAATATCATTTCGCTATCACCAACCTCGTAGTTGATACAGCGTCGTTAAATAACCAAGTTAAAAAAATTGGCTTTGTATATACATCGCTTGTCACCCGTATGTTTGTATTAGATGATTTATATGTAATGTTCCCTGCCATTCACTTCAAAACTTCGGCATTATTATTCAGCAGGTAGCCTACACTGCTTACGCATGCTACAGTAGTGACTGATTTTATTTATTTATTTATTATTTTGCTAATAATTGTAAACATAAAATATAATAATATATACAGAAAAACTTTAGCTCGCCCTGAAAGAGTACAACTCGTGCTCGGGGCGGATTTCTGAATTGAAATTAATAATTATACAATACAATTTGTCTTATGTCTAATATGCAATTATAGTATATAAATTTAAATTCACAATTTTTCACCTTTTTATAAAATTCATACATAACTTTTTAAATTTAATACTAGAACTACTAAAATAGACAAGATTAGGATATTTAAATATAAATTTGTTGTATATTCTGGACCTAAATTACTACTATGATTAAATACTGTAACAGTGTTGCATTTGGTTCAAACAATCTTAAAGAATTCATACCTTTGTTTCATAACTATGAGAATACAATTCAAAATTATTTTGATTTTTATGCATGAATTTCATTAATACAATATAATAAATTTGTCTTACGTTGATTAAAGTCTAAAACAAATTTTGAGATGGGAAATCAATAGGTTTAATGATGAACGAATAGTAAACTTAAAACCACTTGTAACGCACCATAAGGGTCCTTGCAACATTACAAACCTGGTGATAACTGATAACTCTGATTAAAAACTTTAAAATCCTAATTATTTTAATCACATGGTGTCTCATTAATGCAAGCAATTTTAATGCCCTTTCGTTTTTTTTTTTCTTTTTTTTTTTTTAATCCTGTACTTATGTTTACACATATATATTTTGTTGAGAGTATATTGAGTCCGTAAGAGCTATCCTCGATGAGAGCAGTTTCAGAATAAATAAAATAAATATAGGCAGACGTATGGGCCTATGCATAATAAGAGGCAAACTTCGATCTCGCTATGCACCACACAAGGAACTGATGTTTGATTTGTGTTGCTTTTATTCCATGATGAAATGAAACTGAAAGATGGTATAAGTTAATTTTATAAATCTACAATGTCCTCTGATTCAGATTGTGATATGATGGTGGGTGTTAAAAAGTATCCAATATTTTAGGAGGCGATAGTATGCATTAAAACAATACAATAATATCTAATAAGCATGGGTCCTACAACACATACTTTCTGAGATCTGAACACTTGTTCATAGGAGGTACTCAATGTGACGTCATTCATGGCAATGCATTCTCTGTCCTACAATACAGCATACTACCAGATAAGCATACGCAGCGACACCCTCTCATGGAATAATGATACGTCGCAAGGCTGAAAACAAAAGTCTGGTCGCGTGATATGAGCGAGGTTCAGCAGAGATGGTGTTATGAACTTTCGTAATCAGCATGTGTAGGCTGGATGAAAATCCCCATGAAGTTGAAGAAACAAGGCATAAGCACCGATTTCAATCAATTATGACAGACGTTCTTGGTGACAGATTAATAGGGTCATACGTGCTACCACAGATTAACTGAGATCGTTAGCAGGGCTTTCTTTATTAACGTATTTAAAAATTTCAAAGAGTGCGTGATTCCTTACGCCGAAGGGCAGAGGAATGCATTGCCATGAATGAACGTCACATTCAGCACCTCCTATGAACAAGTGTTCAGATCTCAGAAAGTATGTGTTGTAGGACCTATTTTTATTAGACATTTTCTTGTTTTGATGCATATTAGCACCTCCTAAAATATTGGATACTTTTCTTAACACCCTGTATATGTAGCTACATCTATTATAAGGCAGTACATCTCATTTGACGATATGTGTCAGAGGAGGAACAACTGTTTGTATGCATCTGAAATCTGACTAGTGTAATATGTAGCTAGTCGGCGATGTATGCAATGGAGGGGGAAAGGAACTGGTCACCATATCCCAATATCTCCTGGTCTAGTTGTCTCATAAGTGGTGTCTTTATCACTTGTGAGGTTCAAAACCTGCCTTAGGACAACTGACTAAACAACAATATCTTTGAAAATACATTATCAAATTTTAAAGTCGAGAATATATGACAGGTTAGGCTTGGTTTGTTTAGGCTTTTGGTATGTCTTGCATATTATATGCTAATGTTAAGTATACGATTTACAAAAAAAATGAAGACTACAATAAAGTTTAATGTCATGACACTTCGTTTTCAATTATTTTCACTTCGGATACAATGTTTACTACGAAAATGTACGTAATAAATCTGACGTAGGTATTTCTAAGCTATTTTTTGCGTCGCAAATTTATTAATCGAATTGATGGCTTGTCTGTGCAGACGTGATTTGATAATTATTGTCAATATTATTGTTGTATTACTCACAAGAGAAGTATTGTACCAAACCACGATAAAGTCTCCAGGGAATGAAACGAAGGGGTGATGCTGTGAATGAATGTTGATGTCATAAGGTCACACACGTGGGTACTAATATATCTATTGGCTATCTCAAAGCACAAACCATAACACATTTTTATACTACCTCTAGTTACAAAAATTAGAGCACTGTTAATCTCTTTGGGGTGCTATTCATAGACATTTCGCACCACGCGCTACGAGCGTACTAAGCTAGCCCCGGCTATCTACTAGTTACTAGTACAGAATTCAATCATATCCTATCGCTAACACTGGTTTTTAGAATACGAAAAACGCTGATCGTCCACCGAAGCCCGCGCTAAAAATGTCTATGAATACGGCCCTTACTTTAATCCCTCCATACAGGAAATAACATATGGAGGAGAGCGCATGATTTTTAAACTGTCGTTATAACTCTAATATTATCTATGTCCTTCGCTGCAATAGATGACGCACCTTTCACGTAGGTTTATCTCCTGCTGGAGAACAGTACTGAATTGTCTGGAAAGAAATATTGGATATTTCTATATGTTTAGCAAGAGCTAATGATGTAGTTATCGAATCTAAGAAGAAACAATGATTTACAAAGGTAAAGGTTAAAAGGTAACATGTCATGAAGGCACTTTGGGGCATGGGAGGTAGAGCCCCATACCTTCCATGACCTCGGCACTAGAATGAGGTGATGTGGTCGGCACCACGCTCTGACTGGCCTTTACCCGGGAAAGACCCGGTACTCAATTTTATAGAAGGCCGAGTGAACCTCGGGGCCGATCTGAAAGTTTGGCAACGAGAAAATCCTGTCACCACCTGGGATCGAACCTCGATCTTTCAGTCCGTAACCAGCTGCTCTACCAACTGAGCTACCCAGCTGCCAAACGATTTTACAGTGTAAATAATTAAAATGGCTAACTTGTTTTATAATTGTGTAGTTAATTATTAATCTTTTATCACATGACATACTTTCCTAAAAATTCCACAATTGAAGACATTACAAAAACAACCTTGTCAAAATTGCTATTTTCGAGAACAATAAAATAAATAAAACAACCCATGTCAGGTGTTTCTGTACAACTGTGTTTCTTCTATCCTTGTGGCACCTGACATGTGTCATTTTTGAGTCTATAAACATTTGAAATAGTAGCAAATGTGTCCTTAACTCAGTTTAATTAAAAATGTCTAGGCTGTTTTTATAATAATGTCTTCAATTTTGTCTGAGATTTCTAAACTATATTCTGCAGCAATCTTGCATAACTGCTGATCAGTGAGCAGATATCTTTAACTCATCTTCGAATTGACAAATATCGCTTTATCATCTACAAACATCTATTGAGAACCTAATTTGAAAATGTGTGTTTTGAGATTGTTTTGCCATTTAGTCAACGCTGCACCAATAGATGTTAAAAAGAGCAGGGATAATGGACACCTTTTGTCTAGTTTTCCGATTAGTATTTTTATATCTTTCAATAGCAAAATGTATATTATTTTCGTACAGGCTCTGTATGACTTGAATTAAATTTTTGGATATCCTTCATTACATGATATCCCATAGCTTGTTCCTTAAAATCCTATCACATGCCTTAAAATAAACTATAAATAAAACATGGGTTTCAAGATTATATTCTCGTCTCTTTGTATGACTTGCTTCATTATGAATACACAGTCAATATACAGCAACCTTTCTGAAGCCATGTTGCTCCTCTTCAGCAGATTTTCACTGGTGGTGTTGAGTCGTCTACAAAATAATAACCTTTGCATAGATTTTGTAGACCGACGTTAAAAACTAATTTGTAATATTAACATCAGACTTAGGATCTGAGACAACTTAAGAATTAATTGCAATTACAGTGCAACGGAGTACAGATATAGTACCTATATGAATGTAAGTACGTAAGTTCACTGAAAGTAACACGGTATTAATTCTAAAATATATGTATTTCAAAATATTGTTGTTCATGTCTGAATACGTGTTACTGCGAAATTATATCTTTTTAGTAGATTATTTTACGACGCTCTTTATCAACATCTTTGGTTATTTAGCGTCTGAATGAGATGAAGGTGATAATGCCGGTGAAATGAGTCCGGGGTCCAGCACCGAAAGTTACCCAGCATTTGCTCATAGAAATTATATCTGTATAATCAGTCGCTAATGTAATATGTATGTTAAGCCTACTGGGAAGAACAATCTGTTAATTATTTTTAAAATACGTGGGCTACCCTCAAAATATTATTCTTTAAGTCCAAAAATGATTTATTATGAGATTATACTGCATTATGTATATAAAATAAAAAGTATGTAATTAATATTTTATATTATGTATTTGTAAGATGTCATTTTTCAAGTCATGTTTAAAAAGCCGGGTATGATATGTGGGCGTACAGTGGCAAGGGGTGAAAAACTCTCCAATTTATATTATATATTTTTATTTTATTTACATATTGACCGATAGAGAGGTAAAATTTAACTCACCATGACATCCTAATGGTTCAGACTGGGAACAAGAGAATTCCCTATTTATTGTCAAATGTTTTAAAACGTCGCGAAAGCACACAGACAGGAAATTACATGAAATGTATGTCAGCACAGCTTTAAGATCAATGTAGATTAGATTAGATTAGATTTATTTATTTAACCTGGTAGAGATAAGGCCGTCAGGCCTCTCTGCCTCTACCAGGGATTACAACTATAACATGAACAATAAGATTACAATTAATATTAAATTTACAATTACAATTACAATAAAATTAAAGTACGACAAGAATACCTGATTAATGAAAGCTGACATTTTATCATAGAAGTTAAGAACAAAGAATATTTTGTATTTACTAAATTACAAATTAAACCTACAATAAACAAAAATTCTATAGTGATGAAATTACCGGATATTGAGATATTTTGTGGTAGATTAAAAGAACTATTTACAAGAAACCATGTCTGAACGAGTCTCAATTACTGACCAAGTGCCTAGTAAGTTTGCGCTTGAATTGAATTTTATTTCGACAGTCCCGATGCTAGCAGGTAGCGAGTTCCAGAGTCTTGCAGGGCTATGTGAAAGAGGATGAGTATGAAGAGGTGCGATGGGATGGTATTGTTAGTATTGTTTCATGGCGAGAGCGTGTGTTCAGATTGTGTGGGAAGAAAGGTGCGGGAAGCGAGACTGACAGGTACGAAGGAATAGAAGAGTTCAAGATTTCGAAGAGAAAGAGAAGTGAATGTAAATTTTTCTTCTTATCTAGTTTAAGCCAACCTATTGCTTCCAGGGGATGGGGTGAATATGATCATATTTACGAACATTGCTTACAAAACGTACACACAAATTACATGAGCACGTTGAAGTTTCATTTTGTTGTCGCTGGAAAGGTCAGTCAGTAAAATGTCAGCATAGTCAAAATAGGGAAATACAAGGGTCTGCACAAGGGACTTTTACAAGAGGGAAGATGAACATTTATCCTTTTAGCACATGAATAATAGAATATACTTTTCTGCAGGTTTGTGATTTGCATGTCCCAGTTGAGATTATTATCCATGTGAATGCCAAGATTTTTTACCTGAAGAACCAGGCGATATGCACTGTACTTACTTTAACGGGGGAAATGTCGAGGTGCTTTACAGCGTCGGTTTGCCGTTTGTGTCCTAATATGATTGCTTGTGTCTTCCAGGATTGATATTAAGATGGAATTTCTTTGTCCATGTCACAATCGAGTCAATGTCTTCGTTCAATTTATCTATAGCGTAATTTATTCGAATCTAAGCGGGAAGAGATGTAGCATTGAAGGTCGTCAGCATACAAGTGATAGTTACAATGCGCCATGAGATGTAATATCACTGACATATATTGTGAACAACAATGGTCCGAGTACCGAACCCTGTGCGGTATACCTGATGTTATGTTAAGCCAGGAAGAGCTTCGGATTCCCGATACAACATTGTTGTTGTCTTTCCTGTAAGTAGGATTCGAACCAACTCACAGCAGTTCTGACAAATGCAGATTTCTTCAATTTATGGGTGAGCAGGTCGAAATTTACAGAGTTGAAAGCTTTGCTAAGGTCAAGAAGTGTTAGGAATGTAGTACATTGAGTCAACGCTAAACGGATGTAAAGGGACTGAGGGGTATTTTGTTTAGCTAAATTTCAAGACAATGCTAATTAAAACAAAAACAGTTGAATATAAGGCACATGATGATACTTTTTCTTTTTCGGTGTCTGATCTTCATCTGTTTTAAAATGAGTTAACCCTGGCAGACGTTTTGGCCAAGAAGGTCACTAATTCATGTAAGTGACGCTATGCAAAGATTCATCTTTTTAGGGGCGAGGAAAGCTAGTAAAGACAGTAATTTGTTTTGGTTTTTTATAGTTCAGTTGCCGAGATCTCCTGAGTCTAGAAGCAAAGAAAACTCGGCAACAGCGGGTGTTTTCAGCTAGTTTTATCATAAATTAACACGGCAATATAGAAAATCTAACGGGAAAATTACCGAATTGATAACACTATTCATTATGTTCCGAGCGAACAAGTTCGCAACAAAATTTGATCGGGTTTTGCGCCATACAACCACAAGTCAAGAGAGTCCCGCTACTTTAGCACGCCTAGATTTGTCTGGGAAATAAGCAACAAAGTGAGAATTGAATGGATCGAAGTTCCTGTTCCTTTTGAAGAATGACAGTTATGAGTCAACGACAAGGAAAAAGCTACAATACCAGTTTGACTTATCCTTACCAGCTCATCGTGTTGAAGGTATTCCTACGTTCAAACTAACAGACGGAAGTATGAGTTGGCATATTAGGACTGCTAAGTGATAATTTTAGTACGTAGCTTAAACATGAACAGGAATTACTTTGTCTTCTAGTTATTTTCTGAAATTTCGTTGTGTAAATTCCCAGCGCACAACCATTGATTTGTGATATCTGACTAAAAACGACATTTTATCAAAATACGAAAACAATACGTAACTTCACCTCAAACCTGTTGGCTCATAGTGCGCAAATATCGACCCTTTGTATTTTTTTTTTCCAACGGCACTTAAAAGTGCCTCATAAAGGTTTACACTTTGATACCTTTTCTACATTTAATAGAGCAGCTGAGCGGTAAAATGGGTTTCAGACGGATTTTTGCTGACTAGTTTTTCAATTCTACTTATCTATTCAGGTAAGATAATAGTTTGCATAATGGAATTAAGAGATTGGGTTAATTATACAGAAAACCATACCAAAGATAATATGATGAAGAAAAAATAAACAAATCAAAATGGTTCAAACACGTATTTTTTTCTCATTTCATCATATAGCAGCATTGTTAAATTCGATGCTTATACTGTGTTTCAGTATATGAAATTGAAATTTATTCCAAAGGCAGGCTACTGAATCGTGGTAGCGTTTCACCAGTAAAAATAAGCACGTGCTATTGTAAAATCGTGTGCAAAAGTGTACTTACAAGTGTAAAAAAAAAAAGTTAGGGCGTAGATCGTTTCTGACGTTCATTACGAATGAAGAGCGAAATACATTTTATAAAGTCTGAAAATTTTGAAAGAGAGAAGGTTTATCCTCAAATACAGAGTGAATGCAAACCATTGTAGTGGTTTCTCATGATTTTATGGTCATATTATTAGAGATATGATCGAGTTTGATGTTATAGAAGACAAGTACCTCAAAGTTATGTTTTAACTGTCCGAGAGGTGTATGTTTCTGCTTGCAGCCGCGAGAGTGCTATAGTTGTAAGATGGCGACGAATAGTCAGAGAGCTTATGCTATTCTCGAATTTCTTTCAAGTCACTCTGTCACAATGGTGTACCACCAATTGCATTCGGCGATGGTATAAACAGTTTAAAGTTAAGGGAATGCATTTTAAAAGGAAATCAACGGTCTACCTGTTGAGTATGAAGAAACAGTTGAACGTTTGCGGATCAGTTTCTGGCGCGTAGCCTACAAAAATCGACTCCGCAGAAGAAGCAGTAAATTAAACATTCCACAATCGACTGTTTGGGAAATTTTTACGGAAAAACGATTGAAGCATAGTGCCTTACTGCTTGCAGATGCTACAAGCATTGTTGTCCCAAACAAAGTGGTGTCGCTTAGATTTGTACGTGATTTCAAGGGTGGTGCCTCATTTGACCATCCACAGTTCGACATTAAACACCAGTCTGTGCAACCGATAGATCGGTTGTGTCGGTAATGATGATCACGAATTGCTTTCATGGCCTCCACGGTCCCTCTTGACTTAACCTCGTGATTTTTTGTATGTGGGCATGGAAGATTCCGAATTTGTGCCATTACCGGCTTATCGCCATAACCGCGAGCTCGCATCACTAATTCTTTTGTTCAAGTTGACAGGGATATACTTCATCGAGTGAAGATGAACTTAATTACAGGAGTTGATGTCTGTAGAGTCACTATCGAGCACTTAATATATAAAAAAACTTAATGAGTTTTCTATTTGATTGTCAAGCTGTGACGATATATTAAATAATATACTTACAGTGATTTTTAAACCGCTCCAGTCATTTGTAGCCACTCTGTATAATGTTATAACGTCTACCAGTGAATGAACCGAATTTCAAAGTTCAATTAAAACTATTGTGCGGGATGTGGAATGGTCAATGACCAACAGCGAGGATGAATTTAAACCCAACCGAACATTCAGAGAGTAAGGAAATAAAATTGCGATTGATGAATTTGTTAAAAGAACAGTGAGAAAAAATTCACGAATTTAACAAAATTTTAAAAATTATACATCTTGATTACACAACTTTTAACACTATATCACTTCGGAATATGCAGTTTATTGCTTTCGCGCAGCAAATATTAGGTACGGTACCTTGTTGACTAGTTTCAGCCTGTTGTCTCAGAACTGGCTGGTCCTGGTCTTTGCGCCTTTTGTTTGCGTTACCTATGGGGTGTGTTTCTGTAGTGTAATGTGGAGTCAAAAAGTGTTACAAAAGCATATCACAGCCATAGAAAAATTACAAAAACACTTCCACATACGCAGAATACATCACAAATGCCAACCACACCTACAGCAACATAAACACAGACATGGAAATTTACATATTCAACCGAAAAACCAGAAACTAAACACACTAGAACAATACGAAATAAGTTTATACAGGCACACAAAAAAACATCCACATGAAATCCTAAACGTGCGCCAGTTGTGTATATATATTGTTCTTTCAAGACCTTCGGAGTTTTCTTCATATTAAAAATTATATTCATCTTCCGAACTTAATTGGTCATAAACATATCACTATCACCTTCCAAATCACTCGTGCTCGACTATTTCTTTATTTTAACCTGCCTAGTCTCTAAGCATTTTAATTATAACTTCAGATTAAATCTTTTATGCATGCGTCAACAGTTCAGAATTCCCAGTTCTGCTCTTTAATCAAGAACCAATTTCACTCTGTTCCGAATGAGTTCTTGAAGTACGTTGGAACAGGGAACTGTGAGTTCAGTATTGGTTCGGAATCAGTTCTAGTCTTGTTGGAACACACATTGGGCTACTGCGCATGAGCAGACACTTCAGAATCGATTCCGAACCGTGCTGGAACCAGTGGCGTAGCATGAAATTTTGAGTGGGAAAGCTAATTCAAGTTGTCTTTCATGCAATATGAGAAAACGATTACAAAAAATACAGTCTTAAAATAAATAGTAGTCACTGTCAAGTCAGCAGTCGAAGATTGCTGGAACATCGTGGCAACACCAATAAGGCATGACTCAAATGGTACGTAGTAAAATATGATTTCACGGTTTACACATATCTCTAACAAATAGACACGTATACGTATAACATTAGCTCACTCCCTGTCATAGAGGAATCACAATATTAACGGTCAATAGATACAGTACGTATGTATGCGTCTGTCTTTTGGTTTTGTCCTTTATTGACAGCAAGAGGAGTCATTTTTTTAGATCACACTTTTGTTCGTAAGTCAGTCTTGATAATAGAATTGTCCTAAAAATTCAAGTAAATTGGTGTCAGGAACTGTTATTTCATTCATTATTTATTATATCAGCCACAATGCACACTAACACTTCAACTGAAACACAACTGACGAAAAGGATAACTCGGAAAATTACTTATTTTCAATGCCAAAGCTAGCTTGCTTGCTAGCCTTGCGACCAGGATAGTTTAGTTAGAAAGGATGGAAAATCTGCGGCGGGTTACACAGAAGAATGAGTGTTTTTGAAGCTTGTGTGCGCAGGCTTCTTACTGCTGTATCACAAATCATCCTGATGTTCCCATCACAATATTTAACGCGTAAATATAAATTTATTAAAATTAAAAAACAATTTTGTCCATAGACTGACGGTTTATTATGAAATTATTTTAACTGGGGAAGTTGAGCTTTTTAGTTTACACTGACGTTGGGCCGCCACTGGCTGGAACAAATCTATAGTAATCGATTAAGACGTTTCTCAATTGTTATTTTACCTACAAATTCTCAATAATTTCTGTTCCAACACGCAAAATACAATTACTAATTCATTTTCTCTAAGATATACGATTCAAAAATTATCATAAAACGTTGTACAATACACGACTGTTATAAGAATCAATGTGCTCGCATGTTAAGTTCTATATAATGTTCTTGTAACGTAAATAACTATTAAATCGACAGTGCATAATATTTAACATCTGCACTGCAGAACTGTCAATACAACCCTCAATATGTTTCATTTTTATTTTAGTAGGTTATTTTACGACGCTTTATCAACATCTTAGGTTATTTACGTCTGAATGAGATGAAGGTGATAATGCCGGTGAAATGAGTCCGATCCAGCACCGAAAGTTACCCAGCATTTGTTCATATTGGGTTGAGGGAAACCCCGGAAAAAACCTCAACATGTAACTTGTCTCGACCGGTAATCGAACCGGGCTACCTAGTTTCTGCGGCCAGACGTGCGCTAACCGTTACTCCACAAGTGTGGACAATATGTTTTACAACAAGTCAAATTTCATATTGTATCGGTCATTTTATTACAAGGTCGGTATCACAGGCAGTAGATCTCTATAATAAAGATAGCATTGAATAATTTCGCGGACAAATTGTTCCGAGCCGAGTATCGTTCCGGACCTTCGCTTAGCGCACGAATGCTCTCCCGACTGAGCTACCCTCTGGAACTATAAACGACACTGTCACAATTTTTCCTTTATATCCACACACAACTCAAATGGGCTGACAAGACGCCAGAACTAAACTTCGAGTGCACACAAATTCTGTGTGACTTAAATTGTGGCTTCCTGTTAACGTACCTCCAGTAACGAACATATTATGCAAATCTGGCTTTCAGGTAGTAGCTCCCTGTAAATCAAGTTTGAATAATTTCAAGGAATATAATAATACAGGGACATCATTTTATTTTTACTAACATTTTAATATTAACCTGGCTATATCTTTCTCATTAACGATTGAAGCAGGAAACACCGTTTGCTCCCTTCCACGAACGACGGAGTTCGATGATACTGGCGATATACAAATCACTTTACTAGGTATAGAGGAAGAAAGAAGTTCACCCATTTATGTAAACTAGGAAATATCGCGATTTTGAGTTTGATAATTTTCATTAGCTTTTTGTTTAATCAAAATACAGTACTGTATTAACACTTAGTGTTTTTACACACGAATTCAGCTATCCATTCGGAAGTATTAATTATGCAGTGTACTGTATATTGTACTGTTACAGCACATTAGCGTACAATATAGAGAATGAAGTTAAATTGAAAAATAATCATAATATGGATATTTAAACACATTTTAGAAAATGGTGGCCGTTCATTTCGATACAGGCTTCAGTTCTTTTTGTGCATATTATCGCACTATAGACTATTGTACATCTAATTCCAATTACCAGTTTCGTCCTTCGTACGAGTAACTCATGTTGAAATAATTCTGTACCTACCTAAAAGACATCTTACGTACTGTAAATTCAATCTTCACTTCTGCCCGATCCGAAAAGATAAAATCACTCAGAAATGCTATCTACTGTCCGTTCAAGTGGTTTTTCGCAGGGTTGTGTAGAAGGGGGAATCACGTGACAGTTAATTACTTAAGGGAGGCCCTTTTATTTGTTATTTTAAACACTTGTATAATATTACGTAGACGTCCAATTCCTAACAGAAATTAATGTTTTCAGAAAAGAGCCAAAAATAGCCCAGCTAGCTAGACTTAACGGAGGGGCGAACAGAAGCAGGTGGGGGAACCGGGATGCGACATAGGGAAACGGACGACAGTACCTGTGCGAAAATATGATTCAATATTGAAAGCTCTTCGTCACTGGAAAACGCGAACATATTTCTGAAACGTACTATACCAGCAACTCAGTACTGCTTACGCGCCCTCGGCTCTATGTCGTGAAGGGTTGGAAGTTTACTAGTAGAAGGGGTGGGAGTGAAGTACATTCCAAAACCTAGGTACAATAAAAATTGAAGTAAAAATAAAATGATGTCCCTGTATATATTCGTTACTGAAATACGTTAACAGGAAGCCACAATTTAAGTCACACAGAATTTGTGTGCATTCAGTAGGGTTCTGTCTTGTCAGCCCATTTGAGTTGTGTGGGATATAAAGGAAAATTGTGACGATGTCGTGTATAGTTCCTGGGGTAGTTTCCAGTCGGGAGAGCATTCGTACGTTAAGCGAAGGGTCCGGATCGATACCCGGCCCCGGAACAGTTTTTCCTGAAATTATTCAAAACCTGCTTTACAGGAGCTACTATCTGAAAACGAGATTTGCATAACGACAGCATTGTTATAATTCAAATCTGCCGCAGCACCAAGCACAGGGATTATATCGAAGAAGGGTAGGAAAACTATGTCTTATGGCGATGTAGATTTTGTTACTCTGACAGTGAAAAATAGATAAAGGAAAAAACGATTATGATAAAAAGTACTCAAATGCAAATACTGTATGTCATTTTTTCAAAAAGTTCAAGGCGGGTTCAAACCCGGTGAACACACCCTTGCGTACACCCTGACTCTCTGGGTACCTGGAATGCATAGGAAGCGAACTGGAGATCACCCCAAAATCATGTCCCATGATGAACTGCAGCCTGGCTATTATATACACATCCTTCATCCCTACATATTCGGGGACTGACGGGGCTGTGACCTCGGTTTCCCTGGTTATCCAGCATGACAGATGTTGCCGTTAGCAATTTGAGCCACTTATATTGTATTCAGTATTAGGGCGGCAAATATGCCCTACTCACAACCAATTTTCTAAACCAGGAACACATATTCCTTTTCCCTCGATAAGAATACCTACCCTTCCCCACATTACGCTCTCAGCGTCGATCGTGCCATTTGTATTAGAACCGTCTCACAGCCAATTGGCTAGTCTCCAAATTGAGACAACTCATTCTATGATCTTCCTAAAGCGCTAAAACAAATGTCGGGATGAGCTCCTAAAGAAATGAGCAACGGCTCTATATCTTTTCCCCATATAAATTTTCAGAATTTTCCAAATTAAACATTTCCAGATAATCGCAGACATGGCTTTCTTGGAGCTCACTGACTGTCACTGCACAGTGCAAGGACCTGACCCTCCTATTGTGAGGACTGCAGCGTCTCCTTTTCCCATTCGCTCTGCCTAGACTTTTAACATCTTCGGTGATTCTGGTTTCATGCAGTTCAGTAGTGCTTTGATATTCCTCTTCATGTGATAGCTATTAAATTAGTTCATCTAACTCCTATTTCAAAAATTCTAATATTCTTTAAACAGGAAACGGCGAAAATCATACTGAGACAAGTGACAACGGGCTTAGAGCTCACACAGATCTTCTTCTCAGCCTCAATTTCCTTTGCAAGAACGGTTGTTCCTACTTTTTGTGTTTCTTCTCACATTTCCTTAATTCACTGATTAATTAATTCATTCACTCTAAGAATATGTTAGGTCTCCAGAAAGTCCAGATTATTCTTTAGGTCAAGGCACTTCCAGGGCTGTAAGTGTTATTGGAAGGCAGGAAGGAAGAAAAGTAGAATATACAAGAAAAATGAAAGACAAAAGAATAAGAAAAAGGTAGTAAACATAGAAAATAGACAGAGAAAAGAGGGAAAATATGAAAGAAAGGGTCCACACCTGTGGAGTAACGGTTAGCGCGTCTGGCTGCGAAACCAGGTGGCCCGGGTTCGAATCCCGGTCGGGGCAAGTTATCTGGTTGAGGGTTTTTTCAGGGTTTTCCTCAACCCAATACGAGCAAATGCTGGGTAACTTTCGGTGATGGACCCCGGACTCATTTCACCGGCATTATCACCTTCATATCATTCAGACGCTAAATAACCTAGATGTTGATACAGCGTCAAAATAACTCAATAAAATAAAAAAAATTCTCACATTTCCCTTTAATTCACTGATTAAGTCATTCATTCAATCTAAGGATATGTTAGGTCTCCAGAAAGTCCAGATTATTCTCTTAGGTCAAGGCTCTTCCAGGGCTGTAAGTGTATTGAAGGCAGGAAGGAAGAAAAGTAGAATATACACGAAAATGAAAGACAAAAAGAATAAGAAAAAGATAGTAAAGATAGAAAATAGACAGAGAAAGGGGGAAAATATGAAAGAAAGGGTCCACACCTGTGGAGTAACGGTTAGCGCGTCTGGCTGCGAAACCAAGTGGCCGGGTTCGAATCCCGTTCGGGCAAGTTATCTTGTTGAGGGTTTTTCCGAGGTTTTCCTCAACCCAATACGAGCAAATGCTGGGTAACTTTCGGTGATGGAACCGGACTCATTTCACCGGCATTATCACCTTCATATCATTCAGACGCTAAATAACCTAGATGTTGATACAGCGTCGTAAAATAACTCAATAAAATAAAAAAATTCTCACATTTCCCTTTAATTCACTGATTAAGTCATTCATTCAATCTAAGGATATGTTAGGTCTCCAGAAAGTCCAGATTATTCTCTTAGGTCAAGGCTCTTCCAGGCTGTAAGTGTATTGGAAGGCAGGAAGGAAGAAAAGTAGAATATACAAGAAAAATGAAAGACAAAAGAATAAGAAAAAGATAGTAAAGATAGAAAATAGACAGAGAAAAGGGGGAAAATATGAAAGAAAGGGTCCACACCTGTGGAGTAACGGTTAGCGCGTCTGGCCGCGAAACCAGGTGGCCCGGATTCGATTCCCGGTAGGGACAAGTTACCTGGTAGAGGTTTTTCTGGGGTTTTCCTCAACCCAATATGAGCAAATGCTGTAACTTTCGGTGTTGGACCCCGGGATTCATTTCACCGGCATTATCACCCACCTCATTCAGACGCTACATAACCAGAGATGTTGATAAGCGTCGTAAATAACCTACTAAAAAAATGAAAGAAAGGATATGTGAAAGAAAAGGGGGAGACAGAGAAATTTCTTAATATTTCAGTGTTTGGTGTTACACATTCTCATATAACTGCTTTTATTTTACGTTCGCAGGCACAGCATTTTCTGCACCTACAAATGCCACGATAGCGGTAAGTACAGAGTAACGAAACTCGTCAAGGTTTCTGTATTATCATAGTGTCATTTAGTTCTGTTCTACTTTTCTACAAGGATTTTCCTTTTCATATCTGCAATACTAAGAAAATGATATCTTCTTGTATTTTTTTCACAAGTATTCCATTTTCCTGTTTGTTATGTTTCAAACCTGTCTAATGCCGACCTCGTGATGAGCAGTGCACATGATAAACTACCATAGTAAATTATATTCAAGTTCACACTAAACAAAGGAAACTAATTACCTGTCTTCAGGTGTATTAGATAAGTCGTTATTATGAGTGACGAACGAGGATTCAATTCCGAAAGGAAAAGAAGCTTTCTTTCCTTCAAAATTTACAGTATCTTCAGAATGGCTCATGGCATGGGATGTCCTTATATTGAGAGCGTTAAGGAACTGAAGCGTTATGCCGTTGATAGGTATTTACTATCGAATCAATTTACCTCTCCTGCTTTCTTATATGTCACGTTCACTCAAGGCTTTAAGGGGACTGGGTAGTGATGTCTGTGCTATTAAAAATTTCAGTACTAAAGTTTAGTTCAATATTTCTAAGCTTTTAGTGTTCAGAATGGAATAAAAATTTCCAGGTTTATACAATCAACCATTCTGAATTCAGTGGTATAAAAGACAACTAATTAGTTTCTTATCCAAGTGCGAAAGAAGGGCCCCAACTGGTAACCTGTTTTCCCACTTTGCTAAGTGTACCTCATTCTTCAGGTGCACGCTACTTTGCTACAATCTTCACTCATCTACCATGTATTTTGTTAAGTTATCCAGTAATATATATTGTAAATTCTAAAGCAAAATTTAGTTGAATATTTCATCCTTAGTGAAAGAGAAAAAATATTGAACTTTGTTTAACATTTTTTGAAATTTTTCAATGCATATATATATTTTTTTCGTGTTATGTGTGCGATATTCTTAAACCCGTAGGTCTACTATGTAGAACACAGGCGGCAGAAAACACTGTAAAAATTTCATGTAAATGTATTCGGTAGTTTGAGAGAAAAGTGCACTTAAGTTTGAAAATGTCAACTTCTGGAAAACTACATTTAAAAAAAGGATGCATGAATTACATGCACAGCCAAATTTAAAGACGCTATTTAAAGGGCTTATATTCAGAACTACCCTTTACAATTTTTATACTTTTTAAAGAGCAAGTTTTGTACTTTTTTTAAGCACAAAATAAAATCGGGTTTTGAACCCTAATCACTACCTGGTTCCCTTAACACTAAACCTATACTGCGGCTTCAGATATTGTCAAAGCCTTTGATTCTATGTGACACACTCGTCAACTTTATAAACTACCTCCAAATAGTTACAGACCAATCTCTATCATTCCAGTGCTATCTAAGATATTTGAATATGTAATTTTCAATCAAATTTATGACTACTTTGAAAATTCAAATCTCTTTAGTACTAACCAATTTGGCTTTAGAAGAAGGAAATCAACAAATGATGCAATTGAGCTTTTAATAACCGAAATTTTAAGAAATTTTGAAAATAGGTCACAAGTTAATGCTGTGTTTTGTGATCTCTCCAAAGCGTTCGATTGCGTTGATCACAACTTAATTTCATCAAAATTAGAATTTTATGGTATTCGACGGAATACACTAAATATTTTTAGAACCTATCTTCATGGCAGAAGGCAATTAGTCTTAATAGGTGAAAATGGTCAAGTCTCTCCAGTATATATTATGGTGTTCCACAAGGCTCAATAATTGGTCCACTGCTATTCTTAGTAGCAATAAATGACCTTCCAAAATTCATTAAAGCTATAACAATTATGTATGCTGATGACACTACATTCTTATGTTCTAGCTCTACTCTGAATGAATTACATGCTCTAACCAATGATATTCTATCACAGATGGCTTTATGGTTTGAATCTAATGGTTTTTTTGCTTAATCAAGAAAAGACTATCAACATAACTTTTACCCTAAACCATGTCATAAAAGGACAACATACAAAACTATACCAAATTTCTAGGACTTTATAGACTCCAGTTTAACATGGCAAAAACATATTGAATATATATGTACAAAAATTATCAAGAGTTATATATATATTAAAGAAATTAGTGACTTGTGTTCCTCAAAATTATTTAAGATGTGCCTACTTTTCGTTCTTTCAGTCGATAATTAGGTATGCCTTAATTTTCTGGGGAAATGGTAGCAAAATTGGGAGTGTCTTGATTTTGCCAAAGAAAGCCATTAGAATTCTATGTCATTCAAACTATCTTGAACACTGTCGACCTCTTTTCAAACAATCACAGATATTAACTATCATAAATTTATATATATACGACCTAGTCCTTTACACTCGACAAAATATAGACAATTGCTCATTAATAGCCAATATACATAATCATGAAATTAGAAATAGTGAACAAATTAATATTCCATACTGTAGATTACATAAAACTAGTACAATTTTTTCTGTCATGGGGATGAAATTTTATAATAAGTTTCCCAGTCAGTATTATAAGTTACCAACCAATAGTTTCAAAGCTAGATTTTATAATTGGCTTTTAATTAATCCTTTCTACTCTGTAGAGGAGTTCCTTCACATAAATTCATACGAAATTGTTTTTTAATAAATAAAGTTATTTAGATTAGTTACAATTATTACATAAGAGTGAAGTGTTTTAATTAATTTTAGAGTTTCAAAATGTTTTGTGTTTTCATTCTAATTACTGCTTTCAATTATATGTGTATTTTCAAAAGTATGTTTTTTGTGACGAAGCCTATCACTGTATGTTTAATGGCTTAATAAATTGAATTGAATTGACTATCTGATGCTCCCACAAGATTTGTCAGTTATTTTCATAATCGATGTTTCTTAGGCCCGAGCTAAATTTCATTATGAGGCCTTCTCTTCAAATATGATAACTAGGCATTTAGTAAGGAAATGAAGCTGACGTCAAGGGTCGGAGGGTATGGAGGGGTCGGAGGGGGCGTGGCCAAAGGAGGGGTGGGGAAAGGGGCTTGGCCAAATGAGGGGTGAGGGGAAACGGGTGTGACCAAAAGAGGGATAGGGAAAGGGGGCGTGGTCAAAGGAGGGACAAGGGGAGCTGGTTTGTGATTGGTGAATGGGGATTTGCAAGCGAGCGGGTGTGGAAAGCGATTGACGAATGAGCATGGAGATAATGTTGAAATGGAGTGGAGCTGTGAGAGGGAGGAGTTTTGGTTCCATGAAAGTGAAAGGTTGTTACATAAGATCCAAGGCAAAACCTCTCGACATGATGTTGAGGTCCGTTGTTTGTAATTCACCTTGAACCAAATGTGAATTTTGGAAGCGCGACGTGTTGACACATGACAAGGTGAAAACATTCGACACGTGTTGTGTATTCGGCGTACACCGGCTGACCTTCCGCAGCCCAGCCGGTTGAAGAGAAAGTTCAGTTGCAAAAGAGTTTTTGCTCCATGTCACTGGTATAAAAGCTGGAAGAATTCGGGTTGTATATAGTTCATCAGTGGATCCATTAGACATTATCACCTTGGTGGAAGTAAAACAATGCATCAATATTGGGACGTTAAAAAGATGAAAAGAGTATATTTTGAAAAATAAGAAAATTAAACACTATAAACGGTCCGGTGATAGTGGCAGATTTAGAAGACTTATCTATTTTCCTAAACGGTTTAAAATGTATCAGCATTCTCAATGAAATAACATCTGATTCAAAGATATTGTTGGTTGCCGAGGGTTGGTGCCGATTGGCGGAGGAGTAAAACGATTATAAAGTGGACTTCCAAAACTCTATGAATGGCGGAGAGGTGAGTAGAAACATCGATTATACAAATATGTCAGTATCACCAAGTGTGTTAGAAATATGTACCATTTGTTAGGTAATAAGTTGTAAATGTTGAGTTGATATGATGAGATTGGATGATGTGTTGAGATAATGCTACATGTCTCGGAACTACGAATCTAATTACTTACAACATAATGGTTAACCCTGACATGGAACAGATAATGGAAATTTAAGTTAGGTAAAATAATAATAATAATACTTTTCCAAAAATAAATGGTGTTTACATTTATAATTACACGTCGTAATGCATAAATCTAACGCATGATTCTTATCAAAGTGCAAAATGCTCCATGCACCATATTGTAAGTTTTTTTTTAATATTTCTTTTTATTTATATGTTCAGAGAAGGTATATAAATAATGATAAGTATTAGTTTATTATGGGAATTCAAATTTTGCTCAACAAATATGTTAAATTTAAAGCAAAGTACTCGCTTAAATGTCTCTTTAAAATGTCTTGCATTTCATCAGTGATGCATTCTCAAATATCTTTTAATTCACTCTCATGATTTGTTAGATTTAGAGCACATTCGCGGAGTAGACTGGTAATTCTCACATCAGTTGTTAAAAGTACAAGGGATATACAGAACATGTATAATTAACCATCCTCAGACCACAAATCGTATTTTTGACATTTTTTTTGTTTGTTTGTATGTATGTCTGTCTGTCTGTCTGTCTGTCTATGTTACCTTTTCACACAATAATGGCCGAACCAATTCGCATCGAAACTAAAAACAAGTTTATGCACAAGCACTGTAAGTTTATTACGAGTAAATAAAAGTAGATAAAATATACTATTCTTATTATTTAAAGACGCTCATGCACACAACTTCTTTTACATGGAGGTTCATAAAATCCAAGTAAATGCTCACTTGAATAATTACCTATAATTACTAGTCAATCTCCAGAATTAATAATAATAATAATAATAATAATAATAATAATAATAATGATAATAATAAAGGTGTTTTTATAGGTGCATCTAACATTGAAACATACGATTAGTTTTGTGTATTTTAATGTCACAATAAATAATATTCCCTGTTTGTTGTGCAAGACCCTTAAATAAATGGAATCTTTTTCGTAATACGCTGGATGGGTACAAACAGACATACCCCATTTCTTTACAGTATTTTACTTCCGTATTCAGACTACGAAGAGTAATACAAACGTGTTTCTTATAAGTGAATATAACATTGAAACATACGATTAGCTGTGTGTCTTTTAATGTTGCTATACTCTATCAGTCATCTCACGTTACAATAAGCTCAGTGATAGTATGTGAAATCTACATTACAATAATTATCGTTATGTTTAATATGGTATTTTAGTTAAATATAAAAAGAAGTCGATCAAATTCTCCCTGTTGGCTTAAAATATAAGTATTTAAATGGAAATTATTGATTTATAAATAGAATATGATACACAACCGAGAGAGTCTGAGATTCGCTTCTGGGAGATCATGGGTTCAAAGTATCTGACTGAACTTTTTCATAGTTTCCTTAGATGCATATTACTATTGAGCTCACTGGCGCGGAGTTATTTTTACAAAGGAGCAATTATATCTATAGTCAGGTAGAAGTGAAGATTGAATTTACAGTACGTAAGGTACTCTTTTATAGAGTAGAATTATTTCAACCTGAGTTACTAGTACGAAGGACGAAACTAGTAATTAGAATTAGATACAATAGTCTATAGTGCGATAATATGCACATGATTTATAAATAGATTATGATACACAACCGAGAGAGTTTGAGATTCGCTTCTGGAGATCATGGGTTCAAAGTATCTGGCTGAACTTTTTCATGGTTTCCTTAGATGCATATTACTATTGAGCTCACTGGAGCGGAGTTATTTTTACAAAGGAGCAATTTTATCCATATGAGTCAGGTAGAAGTGAAGATTGAGTTTACAGTTCGTAAGGTACTCTTTTATAGAGTGAATTATTTCAACCTGAGTTACTAGTACGAAGGACGAAACTGGTAATTGGAATTAGATGCAATAGTCTATAGTGCGATAATATGCACAAAAGAACTGAAGACTGTATCGAAATGAAGGTCACAATTTTAAAAATTTCTTTAAATACCGGTATACATATTATAATTATTTTCAATTTAACTTCATGACTGTCTATCAGGATGTTTGTTACCTTTTCACGCAATAATGGCCGAACCGATTTCTATGAACATTAAGTACACATATAACAGATTAATGAATATGGGACTGCTAATTAGATGCAATGAACTTACATTAGCCTACTGTAGAATCGTGTTTAAGCTTACATTCCAACTACTCGACTGAGAAAGAGACATGTGAGAGTACCACATGCCCCATGACCTTCCTTTAGATGTCTAATATGACATTGAGAGCAAGGTTCATGTATCGATACAACATTCACCGCGCTAACCATGATTGAGAAAATGGGTAGAGAAAGTAAAATAACGAACTGTTGCATTAGAGACAATTTCGAAAGCTGTAGTTAAATATAAAAAAAAGTGGATCCAATTCTCCCTGTTGGCTTAAAATATAATCTTTAAATGGAAATTATTGAATTATAAATACGCTGTGATACACAACCGAGAGAGTTTGAGATTCGCATCCGAGAGATCATGGGTTCAAAGTTTGTGACCAACCAACCTGACTGAACTTTTTCATGGTTTCCTTAGACGCTATTTTATTCACATAAACAATGATGCAGAACCGAGAGAGTTTGAGACTCGCATTCAGGAGGTCACGGGTTCAAATTCTGTGACCGATCAATCTGACTAGTCATAAAGACAACTGCCAGATTGTGAAATTAACATGTCATGAATCATCACCGCCTTAATTACCAATACGATAAACATTAATCTTCATAGGTGAATCTAACAATGAAACATACGATTAGCTATGTGTCTTTTAATTTCGCAATATTCTACCCATATTCGTTTTCCGTGTTTCTTAAAATAATATTTATATACCTAATTCATTTGAATTTATTTTATTCACATAAACAATGATGCAGAACCAAGAGAGTTTGAGACTCGCATTCAGGAGGTCACAGGTTCATATTAAAGTAAAATAATGAATATCACTACTATTGCATTAGCGACAATTTCGAATGGAAGAGTTAAATATAAAAAAGAAGTGGATCAAATTCTCCCTGCTGGTTTAAAATATAAGTCTTTAAATGGAAATTATTTAATTATAAATAGACTGTGATACACAACCGAAAGTTTGAGATTCGCATCCGGGAGATCATGGGTTCAAAGTTTGTAACCAACCAACCTGACTGAACTTTTCATGGTTTCCTTAGACTCATATTACCATTGAACTCACTGGAGCGGAGTTATTTTTACAAAGGAGCAATTGTATCTGTACGAGTTGGGTAGAATTGAATATTGAATTTACAGTATGTAAGGTACTCTTTTATAGAGCTGATCAAATTCTCCCTGATGGCTTACCGACCAATCTGACTAATCATAAAAAGGCAACTGCCAGATTGGAAATTAACATGTCATGATTCATCACCGCCTCAATTACCAACACGATAAACATTAATTAAATCTATAATTAGTTACTGCTGAGGATGAACATTAAGGTATGTGATTAAAAATTAATTATTTATTATTAAGAGTTAAGAATGTCAACGTACTCGTAGATGAAACAAATAATTGCGGACTAAAGCAAAGAGATGCCTTTACTTTTTAACTTTGCTTTAGAATTAGCCATTAGGAAAGTTAAGGATAACAGAGAGGGTTTGGAATTGAATGGGTTACATCAGCTGCTTGTCTATGCAGATGATGTGAATACGAGTATGTTAGGCGAAAGATCACAAACGATTAGGGAAAACACGGACATTTTACTTGAAGCATCCGAAGAAACTGGTTTGATTAATTAAAATGTGTCTCAGTGAAACGTAAGGAGGCAGAAGCTTTCCTCTTCCTAAAAGAGATCCTAAAACCAATGACGTCAACAATAAAGGAAATCATAAAATAGCGATTTCTTTTATTAAATCCGTTTCCTAAAAGTGATCCTAATACCAGTGACATCAGCAACATGAAATGGCGATTTCCCTTCATTAAAACCGTTTCCTAAAGGAGATCCTAAGACCAGTGACGTCAACAATAAAGAAAATCATGAAATAGCCGAAACATGTCACTTTTCAGATTTACAGCAGTTGTTTAAATCTTTGAAAATTCCTTCTGTAAATTTTTAGTGACATAAACCCTTTTTGTCACCGATCAGAGAAATAGATTTTGGAAGGATGTGGGTCGATGACCCTTTTCTGAAACTGGAAAATCATGAAATAGCCTACACATGTCACTTTTCAGATTTATAGCAATGTCAGTCAGAGTGACATAAGCCCTTTCTCCCCCACCAGAGAATTAGACCTTGAAGGATGTGGGTGGATGACTCTTTCTGAAACTGATACTATCAAGTATTTGTCTAGAGGGACTTGGGATTTTCGGCAACTAAAACCGCTCCTCACACCTTCTGGAAAGTCAATTTTAATAAGTCAGTAATGTATATTAAAAGTAAAATAGGGTCAATTGAATTTAGTATTCTGAAGAAAACTAGTTCGATTAATTAACATGTGTCTCAGTGAAACGTACAGCAGGTTGAAGATTTCCTCTTCCTAAACGAAATCCTAAAACCAGTTATTTCAACAATAAAGAAAATAATTAAATGACGATTTCTTTCATTAAATCAGTTTCCTAAAACCAGTGATGCCAAAAACATGAAATAGCGATTTCCTTCATTAAATCCGTTTCCTAAAGAGCTTAATCATTTCTGGTAAACAGTCTGGAGCTGATGCACTATCTTCCAGACGAATGTATTCATTGTAATGCTTTGGGAATAACACCATTTTACACAGGCTCATCAAATCCTTGTACAGCTGAGTAGGAAATTGCAAGAAGTGCTGATAAGTATGACTAGATTGCAGGTTGTGTCTAATGGACCTTTTCATATTCAACACTATGGAATCCTCACCTGCAAAAGTGAGATAGGTTGACTTTCATGACAACAGTTCGGGGTGTTTGTTACCTTTTCACGCATATAATGGCTGAACCGATTTCTATGAACATTGGAATATAAATTCGGTTAGTTTTAACATTTTAGGCTATATGACATTCAAAATACTTTTGGGGAGGGGAATTATAAGGAGGTATCAAGTAAATAAATCGAAATATCTCGCTTTTATTGATTTTCATGAAAAATGTTACACAACAAAAGTGTCTCTGACCGATAAGTCTTATTGCAAGCAAAATTGTGATAGGACTTATATTTAACAATACGTTTAACAAACACCATTTCAGACTAATAGGCTATAATGACTTGTCTATTTAAGGCGGTTTTTGCACAACAAACGGAGAATATTATTCATTTAACACTACTGTTATATGGATACAAATTAAACTGAACCTAGTCATTGTAGATTGGGGATGGGGATGTACTTGGTAAAAGAAAATAGTAACAAAATAACATGCAGTGAGTATTCAAATACATTTTCAATTAATGAATTCCAATTGTGATGATGTTTTCACCAAAATTGAAGAACTTTTACATTTTGGAAGGTACATTCAACATTGTCTCTGCAGTGATAGAAGCACATGTTTCTTTTTTTTTTTTAATGCCTTTCTTTAACGTAAATAAATTAGGACAGTCCATTTATTCCTAATTATACACATAACTGGTGATAAATTGTTCCAATAATTATTTCCTTTCCACACCCTTTATATAAACACACTGAATCAGCATCACTGTAATTAACATAACCAATACGATTAATTTCATGGCGCCAAGTGACGGGGTGGTTTCAGCAGAAAACAGCATCCTTGTTGCAAATTCCCGTGGAGACAGTGAGTTCTTTTATCCAAGCTTCTTGGAAACCTTGTACATCACTTATCATAATGGACGTCCTGAAACAAAATACAAGCGGTGTAGAATGATACCCATTGTAAATTGTATAATGTCACAGAAAAAAGTAAACACATACATTTTTAAACATATGATGTGAGTAAAAGCACTTTTATACATAATCCAATAAGACACTTTGAACATTGTGTTCGAACAATGCTTTTACACCCTTTTTGGGTACATTTGCGAAAATGGCATTCTTGTGACATATACGCAACAACTTGTCGAAGCTGTGATATATATGGAACAACTTGTCGAAAATTTGACATACATGCAACGACATGTTGAAAATGTGACATGTATGCAACGACATGTCGAAAATGTGACTTATATGCAACGACTTGTTGAAAATGTGACATGTATGCAACGACATGTCGAAAATGTGACTTATACGCAACGACATGTCGAAAATGACTTATATGCAACGACAAGTCGAAAGTGTGACTTATATGCAACGACATGTCGAAAGTGTGACTTATATGCAACAGAAATCGTATTTCGTCGTTATTCTGGTTGCATTTCAGCATGTATTTATACAAAGGGTGTGGAAAAAGAAAGAATTCGTTGGAACAATTTATCACCAGTTATGTGTATAATTTGGAAGCAATGGATTGTCTTGGAATTCACATAACTGAAAAAGTATTTGAATACTCACTAGAATCACATTTTTTTATGAATCAATATATACATATAATGTTATTTTGTTACTGCCATTTTCAAATTTTACAAGCACATCCCCATCCTCAATCACACAATGACTAGGTTCAGTTTAATCATTAACATTCACAAAATATGACATTCATGACTCTCAATCATTTCCATATCTATGGTTTTTATACCATTCATCATACAAACATGTATAATGAAATGTATTTCAAATCCAAACTCTATCATTACTAATGTATAACAATTATGATTTGATGTAATTCCGGCTGCACATCCCAGAGGAAATACATAATCATTCTCGTCATGCAAAAACATTTATTGAAATATCATTGGTTTTTTTATATTTTGCTCAACAAATATGTTAAGTTTAAAGTAGAGTACAACTTAAATGTCTCTTTAAAATGTCTATTTCATCAGTGATGCATTCTCAAAAATCGTTTGCTTACTCTATGATTTGTTAGATTTAGAGCAAAATATAAAGTTCTTCAAAGATTTTTGAAAGCTCTATCCGATAACGCAAACACAGATCCGGAACATACTTTGACTGGATGTTGGCGCCACCATTGGGATAGCATCCGCTCCAGAGGTCGGCTGTGCAACCATGCCAGATGTTCATGTTGGGACATAATCAACCCCGAGAAAGGTGACGTAACCATAACTAATTATAGATTTTGATTAATGTTTATCGTATTAGTAATTGGAGGTGGTGATGAATCATGACATGTAAATTCTAATCCGGCAGTTGTCTTTATACTATTGCCAGAATTTGAACCCGTGACCTCCTCAATGCGAGTCTCATACTTCTCGGTTGCGCATCATTGTTTATGTAAATAAAATAAATTAAGATGAAATTAGGTACATATATATTATTTTAAGGAACATGGGAAACGAATAGTGTGGGTAAATTATGAGCACAGGAACGTTATTTCGTGACACTTTTTAAAATAGTGAGTCAATGCTAAATTACTCATATGCATCTAAGGAAACACCAGAGCAATAACCATCATTTTTTATGTAAATAAAATGAATTAAAATGAAATTAGGTACATATATATTATTTCAAGGAACATGGGAAACGAATAGTGGGTAAATTATGAGCGCAGGAACGTTATTATTTTGACACTTTTTAAAATAGTGAGCTCAATGCTAAATTACTTTATGCATCTTAGGAAACACCAGAGCAATAACCATCATTTTTATAAATAATATGAATTAAAATGAAATTAGGCATTTATATTATTTTAAGGAACATGGGAAAAATGAATAGTATTTGGGAACGTTATTTCGTGACACTTTTTAAAATATGAGCTCAATGCTAAATTACTCATATGAATCTAAGGAAACACCAGAGCAATAAATAAAGGAGCTACCACAGTGTTTTCAATAGCGTTAGATACAATCGGTGTCAGTCCGTGTTTTCCTAATCGTTTGTGATCTTTCGCCCAACATATTTGTATTCACATCATCTGCATAGACAAGCAGCTGATGTAACCCATTCAATTCCAAACCTCTCTTGTTATCCTTAACTTTCCTAAGGAAACTTCTAAAGCAAAGTTAAAAAGTAAAGGCATCTCTTTGTTTTAGTCCGCAATTATTTGTTTCATCTACGAGTACGTTGACATTCTTAACTCTTAATAATAAATAATTAATTTTAATCACATACCTTAATGTTCATCCTTGGCAGTAACTAATTATAGATTTAATTAATGTTTATCGTGTTGTAATTGAGGTTGTGATGAATCATGACATGTTAATTCCCAATCTGGCAGTTGCCTTTATGATTAGTCAGATTGGTCGGTAAGCCATCAGGGAGAATTTGATCAGCTCTATAAAAGAGCAATTTTACATACTGTAAATTCAATATTCAATTCTACCCAACTCGTACAGATACAATTGCTCCTTTGTAAAATAACTCCGCTCCAGTGAGTTCAATGGTAATATGCCCTAAGGAAACCATGAAAAAGTTCAGTCAGGTTGGTTGGTTACAAACTTTGAACCCATGATCTCCCGGATGAATCTCAAACTCTTTCGGTTGTGTATCACAGTCTATTTATAATTAAATAAGTTCCATTTAAAGACTTATATTTTAAACCAGCAGGGAGAATTTGATCCACTTCTTTTTATATTTAACTCTTCCATTCGAAATTGTCGCTAATGCAATAGTAGTGATATTCATTATTTTACTTTAATATGAACCCGTGACCTCCTGAATGCGAGAGTCTCAAACTCTCTGGTTCTGCATCATTGTTTATGGAATAAAATAAATTCAAATGAATTAGGTATATAAATATTATTTTAAAAAACACGGAAAACGAATATGGGTAGAATATTGCGAAAATTAAAGACACATAGGTAATGGTATGTTTCATTGTTAGATTCACCTATGAAGATTAATGTTTTATCGTATTGGTATTAAGGCGGTGATGATTCATGATATGTTAATTTCACAATCTGGCAGTTGTCTTTATGACTAGTCGATTGATCGGTCACAGAATTTGAACCCGTGACCTCCTGAATGCGAATCTCAAACTCTCTCGGTTCCCTGCATCATTGTTTATGTGAATAAAAAATAGCGTCTAAGGAAACCATGAAAAAGTTCAGTCAGGCCCGGTTGGTCACAAACTTTTGAACCCATGATCTCTCGGATGCGAATCTCAAACTCTCTCGGTTGTGTATCACAGCGTATTTATAATTCAATAATTTCCATTTAAAGATTATATTTTAAGCCAACAGGGAGAATTGGGATCCACTTCTTTTTTATATTTAACTACAGCTTTCTGAAATTGTCTCTAATGCAACAGTTCGTTATTTTACTTTTTCTACCCATTTTCTCAATCATGGTTAGCGCGGTGAATGTTTACATGATACATGAACCTTGCCTTTCTCAATGTCAATGACATCTAAAGGAAGGTCATGGGGCATGTGGTACTTTCACACATGCTCTCTTTTCAGTCGAGTAGTTGGAATGTAAGCCCAAACACGATTCTACAGTAGGCTAATGTAAGTTCATTGCATCTAATTAGCAGTCCCATATTCACCAATCTGTTATGTGTACTTAATGTTCATAGAAAGCCATTAAATGAAAAGGCACAAACATCCGATAGACAGTCATGAAGTTAAATTGAAAAATAATTATAATATGTATACCGGTATTTAAAGAAATTTTTAAAATTGTGACCTTTCATTTCGATACAGTCTTCAGTTCGTGATATTATCGCACTATAGACTATTGCATCTAATTCAATTACCAGTTTCGTCCTTCTCGTACTAGTAACTCAGGTTGAAATAATTCTGCTCTATAAAAGAGTTACGAACTGGAATCTTCATACCCGATTATATGTATACCGGTATTCCTTTGTAAAAAATTTTTTTAAATGCATCTGTGTTCAGCCAGATTTCATTTCGAAGCGTCTTCAAGTTCTTTTGTGCATAATATTTATATACTATATCGCACTATAGACATCTAATTCCAATTACCAGTTTCGTCCTTCGTACTAGTAACTCAGGTTGAAATAATTCTACTCTATAAAAAGTACCTTACGTACTGTGTTCAATCTTCACTTCTACCCGACTCATATAGATATAATTGCTCCTTTGTAAAATAACTCCGCGCCAGTGAGCTCAATAGTAATATCATCTAAGGAAACCATGAAAAAGTTCAGTCAGATACTTTGAACCCATGATCTCCAAAATCTCAGACTCTTCGGTTGTGTATCATATTCTATTTATAAATCAATAATTTCCATTTAAATACTTATATTTTTAAGCCAACAGGGAGAATTTGATCGACTTCTTTTTATATTTAACTAAAATACCATATTAAACATAATGTAATTATTGTAATGTAGATTTCACATACTATCTGAGCTTTGTGTGAGATGACTGATAAGAGTATAGCAACATTAAAAGACACAAAGCTAATCGTATGTTTCAATGTTATATTCACTTTTAAGAAACACGTTTGTATTATTATCGTAGTCTGAATACGGCAAAATAAAGAAATGGGGTATGTCTGTTTGTACCCATCCAGCGTATTACGAAAAAAGATTCCATTTATTTAGGCGGTCTTAATAAAATAGGAATATTATTTATTGTGACATTAAAAATACACGCAAAAACCAATCGTATGTTTCAATGTTAAATACTATAAAACACCATTATTATTATTATTAGTATTTATTATTATTATTATTATTATTATTATTATTAATTCTGGAGATTGACTAGTAATTATAGGTAATTATTCAAGTGAGCATTTTACTGGATTTTAAGTGTAGAACCTCCACAAAAGAAGTTGTGTGTAATGAATATCTTTAAATAATAAGAATAGTATATTTTATCTACTTTATTTACCTCGTAATAAACCGACAGTGTTTGTGCATAAACTTGTTTTTAGTTTCAGATGCGAAATTGGAGTTCATGAAGACAGTGAAAAGGTGTAAATATAGACAGACAGACAGACAATTTTATACATACAAACAACAAAAATGTCAAAAATAGCTGATTTGTGGTCTGAGGATGGTTAATTATATATGTTCTGTAGTATCCTTTGTACTTTTAACAACTGATGGGAGAATTACTCTGGGCCCAGTCCTATGAATATGCTCTAAATTCCAATAAATCATGAGATGAATTAAAGATATTTGAGAATGCATCACTGATGAAATGCAGACATTTAAAGAGACATTTGCTGGGAGCAGCCTCTGCTTTTAAAATTTAATATATAGTTTGTTGAGCAAAATTTGAATTCTACAATAAACTGTCACTTCTACTAAAAAAATTATTAAAAATGAAATGTCACGTTTTAAAAATCCGAATGTGATGCACTGATTTTAATGAATAATGATGTACATACTTGATAAGAATCATGCGTTGATCTATATCATGACGTGTATCATAAAATGTAAACACTCATTTATTTTTGAAAAGATTATTATTATTATTTTATTTTTATTATTATTAAATTTCTGAGGAAGGAGTAAGGTGAAAGATTTTACTTCCTCTGACTGGTTATGCGTCAATCTATCTTCAAAAGTCCAATCTTTTATATATATCCCCTTTGTACTTTAACAACTGATGTGAAATTACAGTCCGCTCCGCGAATGTCTGGGAATCAGGTAAAGATGTTTACTTCCAGCCATAGATGAAGTATAAATCATGCTATTTATGTGCCTCTTTAAATACAGCAACCAGGTGACTGTTGAAGTGAGTTTTCTTCATTGTTATTATATGCATTTTTATTCACGTCTAGTAATCATAGGTAATTTTTGAAGTGAGAATTGAGTTTTCTCACATATTTGAGTAATTTATTTGTTCTACTCACCATTCCGCTATTTCATCTTTTTGAATTCGATTTGATGCATTGTTTTACTTCCACCAAGGTGATACACTTTCTCTTTCAGCACGGTGACTGCTTGGGCGCTGCTTCAGCAGCTGTCCAGTCAATGTCATATAGTCGAGGACTCACTTTCACTTCCACTGCGGATTCACCCTCACAGAGATAACAAACCCCGGCACTATACTAATGCATCATATTTCCAACAGAAAATTATTTTCGCTGGCCAGAACGAAGCGGTGGTCGAAAAAATAATACAAGTGTCAAATAAGACCTGTAAAAGAACATGTGTATTCGAAACATCACGCATATCAGTGATTTTATTTTGGCTCTTATGAACAAGAGTTTCATTGAATCCTAACAAACAATGGACCTGAAAACATGTAACACAGCTTTCACTTCATTTCAACATTCTCCATGCTCTGTCAATGCTTTCCACACCACTCGCACCAAATCATTCACCAATCTCAAACCTTCTTATCCCTCCTTTGACCGCCCCCTTTCCTATCCCTCTTTGGTCACACCGTTCACTCACCTCTCATTTGGCACAAGCCCTCCCACCCTCCAATACGCCCCTCCGATCCTCCATACTCCTCCGACCTCGACGTCAGCTCATTTCGTCACTCAGGCCTATCTTATTTTATTTAAATTTTTGTCACCTTATCTCCTTTCAACATGTATTTATTTCACAGAAAAGTTTTTATTAACTCTATTTTGAGAAGGAGTCAAAATAAAGAGGTCCTGCATGGTATCAGTGATTATGTGTGTTACAAGACAGGGTCAGAGCTGATTGCAAGGTTGTAGCATATCCCTGTTTCCTAGTGCAGTAATTCAGAGTTTGGAAAGGAATGCTCATTTTGTCCCAAGTTCTGACCAACACAACACTATCGTCCGTGGTTCTGAACTTCATGGTTTATGTGCCCAGACCGAAGCCTGGTCATAATCGCTCAGAAAACATGTTAATTTAACTCTCATTCAAACTGTTTTTCAATTCAGAGAGAATCTTACTTGTAAATGATCAGTTTTTGAATTAATAAATCATAAATTCATGATCTAATATTATGATTAAAATATGAAAAATATTCCGGCACGTGACCAAAAATACTTAGTGACAAATCGACAAGAGTGACAAATATTCCATTATGTGACAAATATGTACTATATGAGATTTCAAATGACCAATAATAGGTGGGTCCAATAGAAACATGATCAATTTTTCTAGAATCTCAAAATCTATCCAACGATTTTTTTTTTTAATTTGCTCCTGACATAAGATGGCAAGATAGGTGAAATGAATTGTTCCACAGAAATGGGACAAGACAAGGGGAAATAATTGCCACTGGTCGTTCTGATAGGAGCTTGTCAGTCTTTAACTGCTAGATTTACAGGGACATCATTTTATTTTTACTAATTTTTATTGTACCTGGAGTTTTTTTGAGTGTACTTCACTCCCACCCTTTCGACTAATAAAGTTCCAAACTGTCCTCAACACAGAAACCAAGGCCGCACATAGTAAACAGAACTGAGTTAGTGAGCATAGCACGTTCCAGAAAATATGTCTGCGTTTTCCAGTGACGAGCTTTCTCAATATTGAATCATATTTTCGCACAGGTACTGTCGTCCGTTTGCCTACGTCGCATCCCGATTTCCACCCGCTTCTGCTCGCTGGGTTGTCTTAGCCCTTTTCTGAAAAAACATTAATTTCTGTTAGAATTGACGTCTACGTATTATTATACAAACTGTTTTTAAAAAAAACTTAAATAAAAGGGCCTCTTAATTAATTAACTGTCACGTGATTTTCCTCCTTCCTACGACCCTGCGCCAAACCACTTGACGACAGTAGATAGCATGTCTGAGTAATTTTATCTTTTCGGATCGGCCAGAAGTGAAGATTAAATTTACAGTACGTAAGGTACTCTCTTTTATAGAGTAGGTACAGAATTATTTCAACGTGAGTTACTAGTACGAAGGATCGAAACTGGTAATTGGAATTAGATGCACAATCTACAGTGCGATAATATGCACAAAAGGACTGGAAGCCTGTATCGAAATGTGAACGACCACCATTTTCAAAATGTGCTTAAAATATCCATATTAAGATTACTTTTCAATTTAACTTCATTCTCTATACTATATGCTAATGTGCTGTAGACAGTATAATATACACTGCAAAATGAATACGTTCGCATGGATAACTCAGTTCGTGAGTAAAAACACTTATTGTTAATACTGTACTGTATTTTGTTTAAACAAAAACCTAATGAAAATTATCAAACTCAAAACTGCGCATTTCCTAGTTTACGTAAATGGTGAACTACTTTTCCCCTCGTATACC